>JWJA01004874.1:0-12240 GCA_000812885.1 Lanzia echinophila
TGGAGCCACCGGTCTTCATTCTATCAATAATCAAATTCAAGCAGACAAATTTGCTAGCGAAGGATTCTTGGTTGTAATGCCCGACATGTTCTCTAACGACCCGTTACCAGGATCTGCGACATATTCAGAAGACAAAGATCCATCTCTTATTGAGAAAGTAAAGCTTTATGCCGCAGAAACAGCGAAGAGTTTCTTGGCGGACATGTGGCTTGCACGGCAAACACCCGAAAAGATCATGCCAATTATACACAAAGTTATTGAAGCAGCAAAAGACGAATTCGCAGATGCTGTTGCAAGCGGTGGAGGAATCTACTCAGTAGGATATTGTCTAGGAGGACGAATGACTTTATTGCTTGCAGGCGAAAAATCAGATGCTGTTCTTTGGGGCCAACATGTCCAGGACGAAGAAGCAGGTGTGACGAAGAAGGGCCCATATATCAAAGCGGGTGCTATCGCCCATGCGACATTAGTTAGCCAAGAGGACTGGGAGGGAACCAAAGTGCCGCTTGCATTTGTCTGTGTAAAGGATGATCAACTGTTCGCCAATGAGATTCAGGAGGCTGGCAAGAAGTATTTGAGTGAGAACAATGTGGAGCATGAGTTCAAAACATATTCGAATGTTCCTCATGGGTTCGCGGTGGTAGGCGATTATGAGGCGCTAGATATCAAGCAGGCGCAAGCCGATGCGTATGATCAGATATTGGCATGGCTGAATGCGCATTGATTCTGGCATTATTTTGAAAGTACGGGGGCGTTTGGTGTGATGATATTTAAGCTAAGGCTTTATATAAGCATGGCAATGCACTAAGGATTCCAAGATGCCAAGTGAAAACAAAATGCAACATGTCGCCAAATTACAGCACAAAGTGACATACAATGGATTGCTCCTCTCAGGGACTTGTTGAGTATTTGCCCACTGTTAAGATTGGCTGTAACTTTAAGAGTGTTCACAAGTTATGAAATGCTCTGGTGAACCTTGCACAATGATTCTATTAAGTCTTACTTGAATATCTAATTGGAAGTTGGAAATTGGAGCGGTTAAAATACTAAGCCTAGTTTATGAGTTAGTACGCCCACTAGCGGTTTATATCACAGGTAGTTCAATAGGACTTCAAGTAATTTGCACTTCATCTCGATAGATTGTGTCATAAATTCAGCTAGGTGCATATTATGCATGTTAATCCCCCTAGAGTACTGGGTGCTGTTCCTTCGACATACATTCCCCACCATACAATCAAGAGATCGTACAGATGATCTTTCCCTTGCTAGTATTCTTCTCCATCAACTGATGTGCTTCCACTACCCTTTCCCATGGCAATACACTATCCACGAAAATCTTGAAAGTGCCATCCTCAAACTTCGGCAAATACTCCTCCAACTTGTCCCGCAGCTTCGCCTGATAATCCAGATCCCTACTCCTCAAACTACTGCCCTCAAATCTCAGTCTCTTTCTAACAAAAGCACCCATATCAACCCCATCCAATTTTGTGCCGCTCATCGCTCCCAAATGCACAATTCTACCATCCTTTGCAGCCACATCCAAATTTCCTTGGAAATAGTTCGCACCAACGAAGTCAATTACGATATCAACACCCTTGCCATCTGTAGCCGCAAGGATTTCCTTTGCCCAGTCTTGCGTTTTATAATTGAAGCCAGCAGTTGCGCCCAATTCGTTGACACAGAAATCTATCTTCTCCTGTGATCCAGCCGTGACGTAGATCTGAGATGCACCTGAATTTCTCGCCAACTGGATACCAGCAATAGAAACTGATGATGCACCAGCGTGCCACAGGACAGTTTTGCCTTGTGAAAATTCACCGATCAAGAACAATGCTTGTGTAGCAGTGATCCACGTCTCCGGTACACCAGCTGCTTCTTCCCAGCTCAAATGGCTCGGTTTCTTTAGCAACATATGTGTGCTGACTTTAATATATTCGGCATATGCACCTCCATATGCAAGACCAAAAACTTCATCCCCAACTTTTAGGCCTTCTTTCACATCGTCTCCGAGGCTTTCGATTGTGCCACTGAACTCAACACCGAGAGTCCTGGGAGCCTGGGGTGGAACGGGATAGTGTCCTTCACGTTGAAGAAGGTCCATACGGTTAAGACCAAAGGCCTTTATTTTCACCACTGCTTCGCTTTTGGAAGGTGTTGGTTTAGGTGTCGAGTCATTGATGTAGAGATCGTCCGCGTGGCCTGTGCCATTTTTAACATCTATAAGGTACCGACCAATCAGTATGTTTGGAGATAGCGTTGGATCTTATGTTCTTGAAGAGCAAGGAAGTTAAAAGTTTGTAAAAATATACATACCAACGGCGCGCATTATTTCACTCATGATGAACGGTGATAAGGTCAGCTTGGTATTGGAAAGATAACCGAATTGCCCCTTTGTTTTTACCAATAAGTTATAATTACAAGTGAACAGAAAAAAAATTTAAATGGATTTTGGAATTTGTTTTTCTTTAATAGCTACCTAGGTAGGTGCTTGCTAAGCTACCTCGGTCGTGACGTCTGACAAGTGCTTGCTAAGCTGGGCTGGTTGTACAATGGTGGGGAAATGGCATGTAATGTGGGGTTACTGGCAAATGTTACACACTGCGTTCGGTATTCACCATAATAAGGTACCTAGCAACCTAGGTATCAATCTTTTCAGTACATATCATAAGTAGTCCACGGATATGTTTTTAATAGCTATCTTTCCAGAAGATAGCTAACGTCTGAGCAAATGGAATAAGACTTATACAATGTACATTGTACATTATTGTCTAGCGACCTTATATAAACAGAATCCAATCAATCTTCCAGCGAAACGAGGCTAGATGAATGCCTTGATGCTCGCTCTATCGTAGTCGAATACGGAGAATCTAAGCCAATGCCAATGTCAATTTCACCTGGATATCTGTACCTATAGGGTTGTTCCTCTAATAAGGTCCTCATACTGCTTCTCAATTCATCTGCTTTTTTCCTCCAATGCTCGCCTAAATCAAGTAATCTCTTTGCCAATGGACGCTCAAGAAACCCTTTCGGCATAGGCACCACTGATCCACCATTCAAGTGCTCTAAACAGTCGCCTGTTTTATAAATCACGTATGCGTAATCCATGAACAGGATCTTCCGTGCGATTGAGAAATTTCGAAATGGCACAAAAGAGCTGAGACGAGCAACCTCAGCCGCCTTAAGGCCTTTCTCTATGTTATCATAAAGCACAGGAATCCAGTGCCCAATCCAATTTATGATCATAGCTATCTCAATCCAGATAAGACATCTTCCAGAGACTATGAAGTTCGTCAGGTTGTCGCACAGCCGAGTTGCTTCGGCGATATCGTTCTGGTCAGTCAATGCCGGAATTTCATGCAAAAATAGGGCATTCCACAGCCCATATGCCATTTCGAAATAGTCACCGGTGTCATTTGTACGAGGCTTAATACGCATGGATTCTAGAAGCACTGAGGATTTTGAACATGAGCCGAAAAACCATGCGCTAGTGTTCCCACGATAGAGTTCCTTCATCCTCTGAGCACTTAAAACTCTGGGTGTTCGTGGTGTTGGATTGTGTGCGCATCGATGCACATACTGAGCTGCACTGTGATGCACAAAATCTACCTCGATTTTCCTCATCTTACCTTCAAAAAATCCTACCAGCGGCGAGCATAATTGTCGTGCTAAATCAATGGAGTCGAAAACTTCCTCTCCATAATTCTCCGCCTGAAAGATGAGATCTAAGGTATCGCGCGTGAGGGTTCGCCTACCAACGTGTACAAAAGTAGACATCTCTATCCATAGAAACACCTGTCGAGAGAGTCGTAGTTGAAATGGGGTGAATGATTTCTCCATTGTAGAGAATATCTGTTCATATAATTGTACAAGTCCCGTTGGAATATCGCGTAGTTGTAGTCGAATGGCTGCAGCACTTGGCAACCGCTCAATTTCGTCCATCATTAATCGCGCATATAACCATAGACCGTCGGCAGCTGATCCAACTACATCACACACCTCGTAACCAAGCGGAGTGCCGTTTATTGTGCTGCATCCGTTGACCCTCGAACGAACATAGTCCCACACAGGATCGCGCACGTCATCCGCAGATATGACAATCTCTTGAAAAGGTAAAATGAACGTATCTATCAACTCTGGTTCTTCCCGACAGGACATTATCAACTTGACAACAGTCTCTGTGATCGATGTTAACGCAATCATGGTAGAAGCCAAAATCCGGGCATCGCTGCATTCGTCGAGAGCATCTACCACCATGTAGACAGTAGATTTCGTTGTTTGTCTCAATGAGTAGTGCAGGGATTCTCGCAGGTCTACGAAAGATGTGGCTTTCTCCTGCCCACTCTTCTGATAGAGCTTCATAAACCAAGAATCGAGGGTGCCGTCGCGAACTAATAACTGTGACGCCAAAGTTCTTATTGCTTGATATGGTTTATTCTTCCCCTCGTCTGTACCTTTACAAAAAAAGTATAATACATCGTCCGGGTGGTCCTGGGAAACCTGTTGAATAAGAAACGCAGCAAGAGTAGATTTTCCGCTGCCTGGGTCGCCTCCAATTCTCAGTATTTGGGAAGCGTCCGAAGTCAAAAACCTTTGGACCTCTGGACTTTCAAGTGCCCACTAGAACATCGGCTCATCAGTACATGGTTGGTATCGAGGTATCAAAAGTAGTATTTTCTAGGTTGTGGGCCAAGAAGATACAGACAACGAAACACGAGAATGAGTTCAAAATTGGGAAGGATAAACTAAAAGGCCTAAATATGCTCACATTGCATGATCCAGTCATAAGATCTTCCTTGTGTCGATCCAAATCGTCCTGCACGTTCGCTGGCGACAGCCACTTTTGAACCTCGACTCGATTGTTTTCTTGTCGCACTTGCTCTTCTAAATCTCTAGCTTTTTTTGCTTCTTCGATGTTCGCAGCATTTGCGGCCCAGTCAATTTGGGTGGAATGGTGAGCGATATTCTCTGATACTTGTTGAAACTCATTGTCAAACGATACAAATATGGCCACTTACGAGGAGCATTAGCATAGTGATACAGTCATACTACCAAGAGTATACTAACTTATGGAGGAGCGGCTATGGAATCGCACAACACGAGTACACAGATCTATGAGATCGCCATACAGTGCTCCGCTGATGATCATTGGCGGGTCAGTAATTGCCTATAATGGGATATATGAGGAGGAATAGGGGATAAAATAGCCTGATTAGGAAAGTAGGAGAATGCATGAGATGAAAGGGTAGAATAGGGAATCCGAACGGGGAGTGTAAAATGAAAGAGCCGATGTTCTTACATAGCCCGTTGGGTCTCGAGGTGACTTTGAAATAGGTTTTCGTAATTGGAATATCGCGAAAGAGAGGCTACAATGCGTCGGAGGAGGATAGCTAGCTTCTCCAACGTCTTAAGATGCTCACAGGCTATCTATCAAAAATTAGTGAAGTTTCCAACCCAAGGCATATGGCATATACTTGGAGAGCGAATTTCAGTGGACCCCAAATTGGTGAGCCTATCGCCCCATTCGTCTGAATAATCACATCCAAGACATTTTCAAACCTCTCAAGAGGTTCGATAATTGGTTTTATTGCTTTGATCATGCGAGAAACGCCGCGGCGGCGTTCGGACTTCAACATGATTGACATACATTCGGCAGCACTCGCTGGTGCCTTGAAGGCTATTTGCTGAGAAGGCTTTAGAGAATCGATGCGATTTTGTATTGCGATCTGCCATGCTTCGTTTGAATTCTGCATCGTAAAATATTAACTATATAAAGAACGAGGAATTGAGTATTGAAAACAGGAATGATGAGCTTCATCACTTTATCGCTGCTGTATGGCGAACACTGCCGTGAAAAGAATTTATTGTCTTTAAGGCCCGTGTGGCTGTGTTGTCAAATGGAACTCAAGTGGCGGCGTAAGCTGAATCCTCGAATGTAAAGCACCGCTATGCGCAGCAGGATCGATCATGCAGCTAACGATGCTTCCGACCCATTCAAATACCACCGAAAGCTCCACAAATTATCGTATGAAATGAGATACAACTCGTTCTTTTTGTTCCATCTCTTGGGTGATCCAGCAAAACAAATTCTTAGGAAAACACGATATAATTTTTCTGGTTTCCTTCGAATTGTTTATATTGCATTGGTATCTTGGTTTATTATTGGACTCTTCTGGTTCGGGGAGTAGATGTTGACGATAGTGGGTTGATTAAGTTAATACTCTGCCAAGCAACACAGAACAGACTCTCCATTTTGCGGGTCTCCTGCCATATCGAGACATTTTCTCGCAAAAATGGCGTTGGCATCCATATTATAATGCTGTAACTGCCGACGGTGGGAGGGTTTTCAAACTTGGTATAGCATACCAGCCAGCGCGACTGACTACGAGTTTGCGAAGGAGTTTTGCAAGAACTTATTTCTGGTGGGAAAATTACAGTTGAGAGCTCCTCAGGGGGGCTCAAAGAATGGATGAAGGGCTAGTCCGCACTGACTGTCGCATGGTGTGCCCACTTCATGCTTAGTCTCCAATCACGATCGCAGCCCCATGAGTTCAATCACGCCTAAGAGCATACTGGCTTTTGGATCAGTGCAGTAAAAAGCTGCTATATCAGCGCAGGAGTGTTTGAAGCCACCTGACAGAACCCGGGTTTAAGATGGACATCTATGACCACCGCTGATGATAATAGCTTGCAATTGCTGGCAATTAGTGCTATTATGCAAGGGAATTTTGCTTTTTTGCATCTCTTGACGTGTAGAAAGATCCATAAATTGTCAAGGTACCATTATTTTCACTGATATTATTTCATTCCTAGAGAATTCAGTAAGAATTCTTATTCATTAGTCTACCTATTTGTTTAGTTGGCCAAGTCACCCCACATAGGCGCATAAATCAGTTTGGTGAATATGCCAATATGAGGTACCGGGGATCTCATAATGAGCAACCGAGGATTCATTCAACAAGCAAGGCTAGGGTTGCCAGTTAAATGACTGTTGTTGATATGAATCAGGTCAATCATGGATGATTCAAAGGGGACAGTTATTAATATATGCAGGCTGATCATTGCATGGATTATGTTATTAGATATTTTGCAAACCCCTCCTCCAAAAGCATTACTATACTATTTATCAACAATCGGCCCAGCCGATCTTTGCTTGACTTGCTCCCACCTCTGTGCTTCCTTATTAGTGTGGGAGAGTCCAGTTAATTCATTGGCAGTTCTCATCAAATACCACATCGTTATCACCCAAAATCTATGTCCAATGCTCAGCCATCTGTGCCTCCTATTCTCCTATACTAGCAAGTAAAACACAAAAGGGCCCATGGTCAACATTGCTCTAGAGAACCACTGCGAGACCAAAGTCTTCACCTTTGGCTAGAAATAGGTTAGAAGGTGAAGGTACCCCAATCGAATAAGTTCAATACACCTCTAAATTTCTCCAACCGGGCCATTGCCCTGCATTTTAGCATCGGCCTGGTTTGCGTTTGCCATGACGAAGTTGGTGAGGTATCTGTTTTCGTTCGTCCGCATCGATGGCTTCCTAAGTGGTTGAGCTAACATATCTCTTGCTAACATTGCTGCTTGAGATTCTGGTAGATGCCAAGTTTTGGATGCCACGTTTTTCGAGGACTTCTTAGCCATATTATTTGCTTCTTCGGCGATACTTTTCGGCGTGCCTTTTCTATATTCCAACTTGTCCTTTAAAGACAGGGCATCTTTGTCTGACCACACATAGCATTGATCGTTATTACCGACTAACGATCTCCAGGCCGCGTATATGTCAAAGTCATTAGGTTGCTTCAACAACCCTTTGATGACGTTTGACAGTGTCCAATGGGATATACTGAGCTCCTCCTGCTTTTCATAGTGCTCGGCGATATGTTCAAGCCTTCCTGCATGCTGTATTAGCAATGATAACGTCAAACGATATTAAGCTGTCGGCCTTAGACAGACACTGAGTTATGCCCGCCAAACCTCGATATTGCTAGTTATAAATGACGAAAGTACGTACCAGCCCAAGAAAAGAAGCAGCCGCCACAGAAACCACAACCCCAAGCCCATTTTTTCGGAACATCCTGATGCCAACCCTCCCACGCCGTAGACCCCTTTGCTAGATTATGAACTTTTCGTAAATGGTCTTTTAACTTATCCTTCCTTTTAAAGCTTCGTTCTGGTAGTGACTTGCTTACACATAAATGGAATCGATGTTGATTAATCAAGTGCTGGACCATACCATTGCGATCTCGCTGGACTTCATTGCAGAATACGCAATACCATTCACCCTGTATCCGAATTACTGGATCCTGATGCATGCAGTACCACAATTCTTGGGGTTCGCACTGGGATCCTTCATGCCTCTTCCAATCGCCTTTGCAACTAAATGGCATGCTGCAAGTCGTGCACATATATTTTCCGCGGGTTTTCTCAGACTTGGTCGGCGTGTCTGGCAGTTTCTTCGATTCAAAGTTAATATCTGGCTTAGATGGAGACTTGCTCGGCTGCCGCGATACAGTTTTGGAATTTGAGTGATGAATTTTATTTGCATCGAGGGACTTCTTTGATGAAAAACATGGCGAGGAAAGCATATTGGGAGGATCAATGGTTTCATTAGGATACAAGGAGGGTTGTTCCGTAAACTCGGTTTCGTCGACGGTAAGTAAATTTGACACGGTATCCCATGTGCGCGAAGATCCATAAGAAAAGCCAGATGATCTGCTCGATGCACGGCTGCTGCTTCCGTAAACGGATGGTGCTGAGAGCACTGAGCTAATATCGGTAAAAGATGATGCACTTGACTGCACAAGGCCTCGTTGTGGTGGCATATTCTTCCAGTTGTTTTGCAGCTCAGATTCCATACCAGGAACGACCATACTAAGGAAATCGTCCCCTACTTCTTCTAGTGGCGACCACATCGCATCCGGCATGGTCAGATCAAAATCATTTAAGCTTTCTTTGAACTGATCGAAATGGTGAAAGATCGAATTATAGGTGGGAAGTTGATGGAGTTTGTCTGGCGCATACAAGCCGGATGTATTGACCGTATCAAACTCTGTATCGAGCCCGATGTCTACTTCATGATATCAGCTCATGCACTATGTCTCGGTTATTGCGATCTTACGATTGCCTTCAGTGGTAGTCCACCAATGGCTAATATCTTCTTCCCCTAGCCCCGTCTCGTCAACGAGGTAGGCCAAGTCTCCATTTTGAGGCCGCTCTTGGTGATAAGATGCCCATTTCTTCAAGGTAGATTCTTGCTCCTTTGTTATATACTGCATCTTGACCCCAAACGAAGTAAACATGAGGATTTTTGTAATTCTTGACAAGCATGCGCAATGCGCATATAGGAAGGGCCTTAAAATTCAATTTCAGAAAGAGAAAATGAAGTTTTCACGGGAATAATGACTGTGCAGGAGCTCGTGATCTATTCCAATTAAGTATCAACATCTTGATCAGCGAATGCGGCGACTTTAGGGCAAAGTGGGAGGGCACAAAAGTGTACAACTTCGAAACAATTTGCCCTCTTTGCGGAATGCATCCCTGCATAACAATCCAACCTCTCACAGAGCGTCGAGAGCAACAATACCTGGATGTGGGGCCAAACAAGTTGTTTATACAGGCATGCTGACCGAATCGTGGCTAATTCTGAAACGCAACGGGGGCCACAGATGATTATCTCAGCGGGGTATTTTATTATGGTTCGTCCGTTTACACAATACAGCTCCAAGAAAATACAGGATTTGTTTTGTGTTTTATGAGTGTAGCTCGTACACATCTTACGATCTCGTCACAACTATAAGATGACTGCAGGATTCAGCCTAAAGAATTGCGCCTCCGTTGACAGAATGGACTGTTATTAACTAAGATACTTGGTTCGGCTAAAAACGTGGTACGCAAAATTTATTATCGGCCGCAGTTTCTTTAGCCACCTGGTCAGCCAAGGCATTGAGCATTGAAACGCACCAATTTTCACAGGGTTATAGCCCTTTCGAACGGCTGCCACACCTCACCCCACACATCTCCCATCCTCGAGGAAGCAGGGTTAATTCCAAAAAGTAGTAGAAGGTAATCAGAACAAGTAGGGGTGCAGCACAGAGAAAGGGCTGTAAAGCCCAGGACTATCATGACCCTACGTTGTCTGAAGTTTGGAACTGTTACCCCTCTACCGTAGTCGCTACCTCCTTCAAACTTTTAGTGGGCGAAATAGAATGGGAAATCGGATACTGTTGGCACGAAACTTCGTTCCTGATTTAAGTATTGCTACCTACCAGATAGCCAAGTACCTCCTTCGATGTGTCTATTACGCTGTTTGCCAATGGCACGGATTGATGTGATTGATAGACGTCTTACAGTTAACCGTACTTATCCTGTCCTCGACGCGACTCAACATCAGAATTACCCAAAGATATACCGCATGACAGCGTCGCCTTGGTCGTTACGGACACTTGTCTTTTCTAACAAAGCAATAAGATAGATCCATCATATGACTTTATTTGAAATACTTGTCATCATTGCTAAGTAGCACGAGTAACCCTAAACTGTTGCACGAATAACACACATTTCCATAACCCATAACTTACTAGCTTGCAGAACATTTGACCAAAAAAGATAGTCCAATAATACTACGCCTCGCCATCACGAAAAATTCGCATATGCTGAAGCAGTCTCGATAAAATCAAGCTTTACCAAACCTCTTCTCCAGATCCAAGAATTGTGTGACTTGATCACCGATCGTTGTCTTCAGATCCCTGTACTTCATTCCTAGTTCTTTCTTCGACTTCTCGTTATCGACAGTGTAAAAACCCGGGTTCAGTTGTTCCGGCTTTGGCTCGGGGCATTTGTCTTTCAATTGCGGAAAGTCGTCCCTAATTATCTGACAAATTTGAGCATAAGTGTATCCGCCAGTAGCAGTAAGGTAGCGTTGACCGCTAGCTTCGGAAGACTCGTAAGCTCGAGCATGCATCTCACCCACATCACGAACGTCGGCGAAGGCAAAAAATACGGTGTCGGGTACAGCCTTTTCAGAACCATTAATGAAGCGGTAGATGTCGGCCGAAGAAGTGTTGAGGTGATCAAGGGATGTGATAGTTTGTGTTGCAGGTCCATATATCATTGGAGGACAAATAGTGGAGAGGGTGAAGTTGGGAGAGTATTCCTTGATGTAGTCCCAAGCGGCCTTTTCAGCAAAGGCTTTTGATGCGCAATAAGCGACTGGGCCAGCGGTGTCATTATTGGCCGCCTCTTGGTAGGTGATAGGGTTCCAGTCAGCTTCGGTATAAATATAATCTGGGCGAGTGCCTTTGTGCAGGTCGACAATAGACGCAAATGAAGATGTTATGACAATACGCTTCACTTGTGGGGCAAGCTTCTGAACGCACCGCAAGACAGAGAGTGTACCTCTGATCGCGGGGATAAGATAGTCGCGTTCGTTGTCCTCGACTTGTAAAACGAAAGGTGAAGCTGCATGAACAACCTTATATATTTGTCAGTAAATGACTAGGTTAGAATGGAAAGAAACACTCACGCCATCCACATCCTTAACAGCCTCATCAAAGGCTCCATCGACAGTGATATCTTTGACAATGGCATATGATATTTGGTCTTGATATTGACTGAAGTTCTTCTTCAGATCTTCGCCCTTCTGCGGGCTGCGGACCGTAGCCCGGACATGATAGCCTCGAGACAAAAAGGCATTCAAAATGCCCGCTGCCACAAAGCCATTAGCACCTGTGACCAAAATGGTCTTTCCTTCCCCGGAGTGAGGATTGAACCAATTTTGACTGGCCATATTGCAGAATGCGCTTGAGGTATTTCTATTTATATAAGGGTGCTAATATCAATGAAAATTAGTGAAGATTTAAGAGAAGACGGACGGTGAGAAAGGGAGACAGTGAAATATATACTCTTTGGATAATCGCTTCCTATGGCTTTGTTTTGATACCAGTATTCTGGCATTGTTGGCTAATGAAAGTCCTGGAAGTGGATTCGAAATGCGGGGTTGATAGCACAAAGAAAAAGCCATTATTACAAACAAGCGCTTGGTAAATTCTCAATTTGATACTACAATGGCAATGCAGTCTGACTTAAATCATGATTTTTAAGTCTTGGATTTCTTATCCTCCACAGCCGTTGCATTGATTTGATACTACAATGGCAATTCTGTCTGGCTTAATCATGAGTTTTCAGTCTCGGCTTTCCCATCCTCCACAGATGTTGCAAGAAACACCTTCCCGTCCGAGGCAAGGT
>JWJA01004875.1:0-30319 GCA_000812885.1 Lanzia echinophila
CATAGCAGGTTTGCAAAAACATCGACTATGTATGTGGATATCGCTAACAAAAACAAACCAATGATATGATACCTTAAACCCATTCCTAATAAAATGCAGCATAATCCATATACAACCGCGCCTCTTCGTGGAAATCGAGAACCTCACGGGGAGACTTCAGCTCCGGCGGAAACAAAATATTCCTCAATTCTCGTAGAGGCTCAATGTCATCCAACATTCCTTCCCGCAATCGATCCCACAAAATGCCACAACCGGGTTTGC
Organism: Lanzia echinophila; assembly: GCA_000812885.1. Classification (NCBI taxonomy): domain Eukaryota; kingdom Fungi; phylum Ascomycota; class Leotiomycetes; order Helotiales; family Rutstroemiaceae; genus Lanzia; species Lanzia echinophila. The sequence goes on from JWJA01004875.1 coordinate 262, forward strand.
TGGCGTTAGACACCTCGATAGTACGTTTATTTGTCACCACGAAATCGCACCCAGTATCCCATTGCTCACCCTTGAACTCTTCATCGAGGACTTGACAATCATGTACCAGTGATATAATCTTCGTTCCCTTGGTCACAACGCCGATCGAATACAAGATCGCCCACTCGATATCGAAGAAGCCATGTCCTTTTCCAAATCTCAGCCCCTTATGATTGATCGCCCCAGTCCCAGTAACCATTAACGAAACCTCCAAGTCCGAGGTGCGCATCTGTGCCAATGTAACATGTCGTCCAAGTCGTTCCATTCCATCAAGAACACTCGCGAGTTCCCATTTTCGCTGCGGGATTTCTTTTGGATCTAATATGAAGAACCCTCTTCGTATTCCATATGTTGTGCAGAGTACAGTTTTCCCATCTTTCAAAGCCTGGTATCTCAATTCTTGCAAACAGTTGTCGGGCGCGACAAATATGACTTCAGCTTCATCGTAACAAGGTAATTCGATCAACCGTCGTCCAGCATCATTGGAACCAACAAAGTCGCAGATGAAGGAGGAATAATCATGATCAAATCGAGAATCCGGTATAGCTACATTTTGTAGTTCATCCCAAACTCTTTCTCTAATCAGGGATTTGTGGGTAGAAGGTGGAGGTGATGGAGCAGAACCAAGGGGAAGTTGAGAAGGGTTCATCGTGATTTGATCGAAAGATTCTGCCAAATAATCAATTGAAAGAGTGAGGCGGTGAGAGAGATTATGGAAAGAAAATGACTAAGCTGATGATGAAAAGAGAGTCTCAGATCAAATTTACCAGATAAATACCGACAAACAATCGAAATCTTTTGGGATATGATGGGGAAAGAAAGGAAAATGTTTCTACGAAAATGAAAACCGATTGTTATGTTTTCCGTGAAACACAGTTACGGAAAGAACGAGAACTTTAACATCCCGAAGAATACACAGATTTGGAGAAGGAGCCAATCAAGAATTAAGTGTCTCAACTTCACCCGTGCCAACCAAGCGTGAAACTCGAGAGCACCACTCCTCGATCATTTACAAGTCCACTTTGATATCAGTTCTCCGCCCATTTGATGTAATGTGGAGAGAGTTCCCCGCCGTGTTGATGAACTACTGTCGCATGTCGACAACGCTTTTATTAAGCGCTTAAAGGAAGAAGCCTACGGTAGGAGCGTTGGTTCTTTTGGGCGCGCGCGATAATGTAGGAAACAACGTTCCAACAAATAATCCTGCTACCACAAGCACCGACTTTGGCATGAGCCTGCCTGCCATGGCTATGTTGTCCTTACAAAACATGTGTACCTAGGAAGCTAGGACTAGGTACTCTTTCATAAATGGCTACAAGCATATTGGGTTTGATCGACCAAGGAGACCCCTTGTCTTGGTGTTCAACATCGCTATTTATATTGGTCCCTTGCACGCAATCCTTGCGTATCAACTATTTGTTTTATCGATCTCATTAGTCCTGTTCAAATTGTCGACTTTCCAAAACTCCAATGTCAGTCTCAGACGTAGAAGCTAGTCGCGGAAATTCTTGATTTTGGTTCACATAATATATTTTCATGAAATGGGTCATCATACGTTGTAGAAAAAATTGTATTTGGTTGCAACAGGAATATGATGCAGGTCAATGCATATGTATTATATGTATTTCCAATTTTCGAATGTAAGTCTCCAACATCTTCTCGGTGTTACAATCTACCTTCCCGCACCATAAATCTGCGCCGCAGCAGCAATAGTGAAAGAGGTCAATGAAAGAGAAAATGGGAGAAAGCTTTTGCTCGGTATGTAATGTTTTGGGCTCCGAGTTGTAGGCGATTAGTCGCCCTAGATGCACAGAGTGTGGCTGCAAGATCCCCAGGCGTTCGAGGCCTAGTTGTGTGGACATCGCATTTGCGGCAGAACATGCTGTTGGAGGGATATTGGCGACCTTGTGTGTGTAATTTATAACCAAAAAGCGCTTGTTGTTCAGGACGGAAAAGGTTGTTCTTGGGTATCTCAGTTCATTGTTCTGTTGGTGTTCTGCACGCTACCCTTTCTTGCCCACATGCTCGTTTTTTAATCTCAGAGCCCGTCTCTTCGTCGGATTACCGAACTCGTTGGATTAAAAGCAGAATCCAAAGTTGGTACAGTCCCCGAAATCACAAAATGAGGTGGTCCTCGACTCGCTTCCCACCCCGCCGACCAACCCTATCAGTATCCCCTCCTTGCGTATGCTGTACGTTCCGCATGTTGTCGTTGTTGTTGTTGATGATGCAACAAACATTTCGAGCAATGTTCTGGTATTTGTCTAACTTCCGGGTGTGGATTCTGTGGTTTCGGGTCTGGAAGAGGTATGAAGGACACGCTGATTCGTTGCTTGCAAGTGATGCAATATCTGATTTCTAGGATACACATTCTTGTAGGGCTAAGTATTTGTGAGGATGAGGTTGAGTTGACTTGTTTGGGTTTGGCTGTGGGAGTGTCATCATGATGGCTTTTTATAACAATTTGGGTTCAATGAAGTTGTGGAGTTTCATTCCATCAAAAGTGGCTTCTGGAATACTGTCAAATTATTAAGACACGATGTAGCGCATCGCTTATTGTTTCTTTATTTCAGTAATAAGGGAAGGCATCAGGGGGAAGTTCGGTGGATGAATCGTTTCAACACCTGGATTATTCTTTGTGAGTACAATTCTAGGACAATTAAATGTCTTGGCTCAACAATGAGAATGTTTGTCATAAAGGGAACTTCACAGACAATCGCATTATACGAATTCAAAACACGCCCACTCGAAAACTGCTAGCAATGAATAAGTCGTCGAAATTTATCCACAAACATTCCGTATGATTCGACGATTTCACTGTCATGAATGCGAGCTCCTGAATCACAGGTTCTTTGAGTCATCAATTCACACGCAAACAAAAGCGGTAAGTGAACATCTATCCCAAAGGACCCACCAAGCACAACCATCAATCCACCGTCCACAAGTCTATATTCTTCAGAAAATGTGTCTCTACATCCAAACTGTATGCCAAAAGTGCAACTACATCCTATCATACCGCTGGGCAGAAACCTGTCCGAAGCACAACCAATACCACATGATGGAGTTCCAAGAAGTCCAACAAGAAGGATATTGTTATCATGGGGATTGTAAGGCGCCACCGCTGAAGGGCATTCCTGGCGCTCTAAATGACGGTTGTCCGCTTGGGTCTCAATTCAAATGGCCATGATGCTCTGAGGACATCTTTGGTTTTGGTAGCGTGGAAATTCATGAGGTACTTGATAGTTCCTTGAACTACAGCATGTATTTAGAAGGACGAGCATAAGGCGCCTCTTCCGACCCGACATTATCGGTCGGGCCGACCAACTTGTCCGGGGTACCTAGCTACGGTCCGCTCACATATAGCATACCATAAAAACAAATCATACAATACAAGCCATACATAAAAATCCCTCAAAAAGGGAAAAAAGCAAAGAAGAAGAAAAGACCGCTTCCAATCAAACGTGACCCTAATATCTATTAATCTCCCTTAATCTAAACGTCATTCATATCCAGTTACACATACTTCCCCACACCCTACCAAGAAGAGTAACTTGGGGGCCGAATCCGTAAGTACGACATCGGTGCAATATTGACAGCTGGGAATATAGTCGATACCTAGCATTAGTGTTGTGATACTAGACAGGAAGGAGTCAAATGTAAGGTGCCGATACCCCGAGCTTCGAAATGGTTCTTTTGCATATGTATTGTACGTCGCTTGTCATTTTTTTTAGTGTAGTTCTACTGTTAATGGGGATTGAAATCGGCGGAGGTGGTACCGGGTTAGGTTGGAGATTTTTTATTATTGTTGTTATTGTTATTTTTATGGCTTCGATATTTTGTGGGATGGAGCGCCAGGCTTCACATGATTGATGGGGTCCCACTGTGTTTCTTCAGCTTGTACTTTGCACTCATTGCGACGTGGTGAATTGATCAATTCAGTGGTTAATTGCTTGCTTGATTGATTCGTGATCTCATTTTTGACGCACAGTATTCTTCTTCTTCGCACAATACCCAGATGCGTTCCTGTGCCCGTCGTTACATGTAAGTTACATGCGTACCAGATCCGAAGGTTCAACTTAATCGACCTTGTTCTGATACATACATACAATATATTCCGAAGCCAAGAAGTCAAGTGTGTTCAATCCGTCCGAGTCCATAGATAATAATACAATATCTCTATGTACTCTAAACTTAGTATGTAGTAATAAGTAAGAACCTATTCGGTGGCTAAGGTTCGCGAACTACATACTTGAAAGTGCGACAGAGACGCAAACATACAGACGGAAGAAACGGGATAATGCACAGTTAGTTTGGAGCGGGCAGGGACGCGATCCGGAGACCGGGTTAGACAATCGAATGGTTAATTGTTGGTGCAGGAAATAGGAAGGGCATATTAAGACAAGCGCAGAAGAAGCGGGTACAGTAGGACCAGATCTCCGGGATGGCGGCTTTGGGGGCGGTATCTTGCATACAGAGCCACTTATGTCATTTTGGTATTTGTATATTGATATTGAAGTTTTTGAGTCGCACCACCATGTATTAATTACTAGTAGTAGCTCTCATTAAAGATTGTTTGGATTTTTAAAATTTTCATATTCTTTATCGAGATGTATTTCCCAATTTGGGAATACTTATCTCCCGTCAGTCATATGTATGTATATGTCGTGTACCATCGACTATGCAGGTGCTCCTGAAGACAGTAAACGTTCAGGCAGTGCACTTCTGTTGTGCACCGGAAGATTTGACTTCGAAATCTCGATATTCTTTCTTTTTCCTGTGCGACGAGATTATTATCAAAGGTAATTTCAACAAAAAAAAATACATTCCAGGAAAAGTAGAAGATGCATAACGGGACGCCGTCCCGAGCCGGCCCCGCAATATATATCACGGATGGCTGAATCTGGGCTGGTGTATATTTGGGATGGTGGAAATTGGTTTGTTTAGAAATTGCTAAATAAAGGCTTAGGTCTTTTTTTCTTCTTTTTGTTTTTTCTGATACAGAAGAGAGAAATCAGAAATGAAAAGGTCCGATTGATCATCATTCATTGCAGCAATCGTATGATACGAAATTGCGCAAAAGAAAGTTCGTTTCTAATATCAACGCGTATTTTAAATTTTTCCTTGCCTAACTAATAAAAATGACATGAAAATAAAAAGAAAAAGTGACAAATAAACACAATACAATACAGTTGTTTCCATTCCTGCAGACCCATGTTTCCCCGAGTTGTGACGAGAACGCCACCTATAAAAGTCTACCCATGCAGCCATCCCCATCCCATCCCATGCTATCCAGCCCCCTGAGCCTGAACCTGAACGCCAAGATACAGATGAAGACACAGACAGACGCAGACGCACAAAAACATGCTCGAATCAACATCCATCCGTACATCAAGTCAAATCAATTCTTGAACGCGCCATGAATATTGGCCGGCTTGAACGTCTGTCGAAAAATCTCCATTTCGTGCGCAAACGAAGCTTTCCCACTGGAGCTCGAAGATTTCGAACTCTTCGATGATGAAGCATTGGACGATGAACTTAATGAAGAAGATGGTCCTTCACATGCTTCGAAACAGAATATGATACCGGAAAATTGCTGGTTGAATTCCGAGTCGTGCACGAGCAGTTCTCGCCAGAGATTAGCTACTTCTTCAGGGGGGTTCTTAAATCCTGGGCCGAGGCCAAAGGTTCCTATGACGAGCTTGTCGTGTTGGTAGAAAATGGCGACGCGTAAGGCAGTTTTCATCGAGGCTTTCATTAGCTCGCGCTCGGTTTTGAAGGAATACTTTTTGCCGGAACTGTCTAATTTTGGCCGTTTTACTGTAGGAACTGAGATTACAGGAAGTGCTAGTCGCATTAGTTTCATGTGTAAGTTTGGAGATAATAATGCAGGAACTTACATTTGTACTCGGACCATGGTTGATATTTTTCTGGGCCTGAACGAAATACAACTTGTTCTGATTAGCTCACCGTAGAGCACTTTAGGAATGAAGTACTAACCGACGTTTTCCGAATACACACATGCTCGATCAGGAATGGGGTAATTGTTGTCAGCGGAGTTGTTTGAAGCTGGGCTTGTAAGTGATGCAAAGAGAGTGCTTCTCCTGCACAAGCATTCTTCTGGTTGCATGACGCCTATATTGATCCAGTTAACTTTGAAGCCCCCTTCTGCATTTGAATTTTGGTGACATACCAGCCTCCCAATCACCACCTGGCCGCTTCTCATGCGCTGGCATGATTACGGGAATAGGTTTGCATTCTGGTTCGCTGGCTGACCATTCTAGTGCGAGGTCGACAGGATCCCGATCCAGAAAAGCTGTAGGGTATTAGCAAAGAATCATTTGAACGCATAGGATTACTTGCCAAAGGTGTACTGTTTTGGTATGTCAATTGGTTGGTGCTGTAATGAGTCTGAATGGCAAAGATATGAGGTCGTTGGCCATTGCGTAAATGTGTGTCGGATATATGGAATGTAGGTTTTCTTGGCTTCTGCTGCAATTTCTGAAGGCTTGGGCTTCGCCGGTGGCATGTTGAATGGTATGATATGAGAGATTTCTGCAAGTTAGGTGGGAAATAGAGAGGCTGTGTGGGGCGGTAAAGGCCGTAGTGAATGGATGATAACACTTAGTAAAGGCGGCCTGAAAGTCTTCTTATATTCTTGTCGTGAACGCAATATTGTAGAAAACGGTATGTAGTTAAGTTTAGTGGATGCAATAAGTCGAGGAGATGAGGGTAGTTATAGACGTTTTTGGGGTCAAGGATATCAATGACTATCTTGTGAATCGAAATTGGATGTTTTAGTTTCTCACAAAAAGTAAAAAACAGTACATTCCAGAATCGAAACGCCATGTAAGATTGAACACAAGACTCACCTGTACTCTAAGGGTTACCGTCAACACGGTTCACACAAGCAGAGGGAGAAAACTGACCACTTCCGCTCAGGCCTAGAACATTTGAACCACCGGATATAGAACAAATGCAGCAGAAAGTGAATAATTAATTCATATTGGGAGACAATATATGGGGGTACGTTACCGAGGGACAATAAAAGCCATCTGCATGCTACCGATGTCCCCAAGATCTTTTGACCAAGGTATTCTGTGGCACATTAGATTCGCGAGAAAAGATCTGTCATTTCCTTTTTCGATATGATCAAAGCAAGGTATAAAACTTTATCCGCGACTCGTACTCGATTTGATATGGCTCAGAATTGGAGAGGGGTGGATTTGTGTCTATGTGCGAGTGAGGGGAACTACTCGACTTGGAAGTTGGGTTGACTCGAGGAAAGAAGGACAAAGCTCTGAATCATCCGGCGAACTACCCGTCACTATACTGATTCAAAGCTTACTTACAACTTCTATGATAAACGGTATATAAAAGGCGTTCAGGAAAAACTAGCCCGAAACAAAGCCTCTATAGATTACGGATATCGTGTAACGTTCCACTTTAGATTCCTTGCATGCCAACGCCCAATTCCTGTGTAAAAAGAAAGTTGCATGACGATTTTATAACCGTTTCGATCGAATTGGAATAAAGGGATTCCATTAGAATCTTCAAATATTAAGGGACATCTCAGTTCAATGAGGAATGGAGGGAATGATAGGATAGCAGCATAATTGCTTTTTTCCATACCGGTATTCCCCGTTTTGATAACGGTCCGAGAAACTAACTCTACTTGAGAAGGGTTTCCGAAAATCGGGAGTAGGGGATGAATATTGGTCGAATTTTACAGAATTAGTTGTTTTTGATATCATGTATCTAAGTACCTACCTAGTAAGTACCTATGTAACTAGACACGTTCGTCATAGATACTACTTTGTATGAAGATGAGGGAGGCGGTGAGGTTCATGTTGATTCAACAAAATGATAAAACCTAGGGGTTTATAATTATTTCACAGAGAGAGGGGGAGGTTGAATAGTTACATTATTTATGTGCGTAGGGTAACCTTACATATGCATCTACCTAGTAGGTAAGATATTCCTTACGGCTCGGCTCATTCAGGGAATTCGGTTCCTTCGGTTTAAGGTCGGCAATATAATTTTCCTTTCCCCTACGGTAACCTTACGTAATATATCTTAGAATCGGCTCATGAAAGGCCGCACCCCGCGATGTTGACCCCAAAAGAAAATAAAAAGTTACTTCTCAAAACAAACAACAGATTTTGTTACAATCCACGTACAAGATATATCAGATTCTCGTATAACCAATTGGCACCTTCTTTCGGAGAATATTTATCGATCTTCGAAATATACATGGTTTTTCCGCAAATCGATTGGGAATCATGGTCCAACCGCATCAATGTATATCAAGATACGTACGACGACAAGCTATACTTCAATTGAGAAGCTTCAGTTCCTACCCCTCTCGCGCATCACCGCCTCCTCCAAGATCCATAGCCAAGCTCCTTGATGATACTTCAAATGAAGTAGGTGAAATTACAGTTAATGGTTTCATTCGATCAATCAGAAATCAAAAAAATATATCCTTTGCATCAATCGGAGATGGTTCAAGCATTCAACCACTACAAGCTATACTTTCACCAGAACAAGCTCAAAAGTTCGAGGTTCATATCCGAAAGTGGAGTCACAGTTTCTAATTATACTATAGTCTCTCTACGGGTACTGCCGTACGACTGTCAGGGTCCTGGAAACCTTCCCCGAAATCGAAGGCGCAAAGCCACGAACTACATGTGGTTGGAGTAGATGTTCTAGGTCCTGCGGATCCTGCCGTATGTAAGGTTTCCGATATATGTGAAATGAGGGACGAAATCTGATTTGGGTTTGGCAGACATTCCCACTACAGAAGAAATACCAAACACCTGAATACCTGCGTACCATACCTCATCTACGGACACGGATTCCTTTTAATTCGGCTTTACTTCGATTTCGATCACAATGCATTACAGAGGTGACGCAATTCTTTGCAGACCTAGATTTTACACAAACGCATCCTCCTATAATTACGTCGTCGGATTGTGAAGGTGCAGGAGAAGTGTTCGAGGTAGGAAGCGCACATAAGGGAACAATTGCTAAAGGAGATGATGGATCATTTTTCAAGTCACCGAAATACTTGACAGTTTCAAGTCAATTACACCTTGAGGCTCTGGCTCAATCTGTGGAGAAAGTATGGACACTTTCTCCAACATTTCGAGCAGAAAAGAGTGATACAGCAAGACATTTGAGTGAATTCTATATGTTAGAAGCAGAGGTTAGCTTTGTGGAAAAGTTGGATCATATTATGGATCTAGTCGAAGATATGCTCAGGTATATGACCAAGAGTCTTTATCAGACTCGAATGGGACGAGAAATTCTACAGTCGAAACGAAGTGGTGAGACGGAAGAAGAAAGTACCAAAAGAATGGAAAGTTTAGAACAAAGATGGCAAGGCATGATGGCAACGTCTTGGCCACGAATTACTTACACAGAAGCAATTCAAGTACTTCAATCAAGTTCTCAATCCTTTGAGCATTCTCCAGTTTGGGGATCAGGATTGCAGGCTGAACATGAACGTTATATTGCAAGTACGGTCGGGTTGGGCAAACCTGTATTTGTGACTGCATATCCAACCTCCATCAAGCCTTTCTATATGCTTCCTTCTTCATCCTCCGACACGGTGGAGTGTTTCGACCTTCTAGTCCCAGAGGTATGCGAAATCGTTGGTGGATCTATGCGTGAGCACAGATTGGCCGAACTGACTTCTGTAATGCAAAAAAATGGGATGTTGCAGTCTGTTGGGGGAGAAGCACCTTCGGGGCCTTTGGATTGGTATGTAGATTTACGACGATGGGGAAGTGTGCCCCATGGAGGATTTGGCCTAGGCTTTGATAGACTCTTGGGTTACCTTGCCGGTGTTCCAAATATCAGGGAGGTTGTTACGTTTCCAAGATGGGTTGGTAGATGTGATTCTTAGGTTTGTGAGGGGGGCAAGCGACATGTGGAACAATAGTTAGCTTGGCGTAGGGCTTTCTTTCTATGAGGATACATATACCATTGATGCGAGGCCGTTACATCTCTAGATTGGATGTAAGAATAGAATGCGAGATTTAGGATCACTAATTTGCCTAGACAGTAATTTCGCTATCGTGAAAAACCTCGTCTTCATCAACCCGCAATGCAACCATCTTCTCTAATTCCATTTTATGCGTTTTCTTCTTACATATCAGTAACCGCTTTTGGGGCATACTGCTTTGCTATTTTGGGGGTTTAATCGTCGTGTGAAAGTATGCTTCGCCACGTCCATTATGTTACGTATAGTAAGTACAGTAAATATAGTACATCTTCCCACTCGGGTATCTACATAGATACTCAATCAGCCCTTTCCACAAAAGCGTTGGAACGCTCTCTTCCAGTTAAAAAAAAGGGAATTCAATCAATCGAGTTTTGATACTATACTGTATATATTGATTTGATATGGGGACGTGGCGATGAATTGACTTGTTGTGGTGTGGATTGGGGGCGGGGGTAGGAAGGAAAAGGAAGGAACAGGGGGGTTAAAGACCCTAATATGTGGTGTTGAGTTTGGGGTTCGGGGCTTGATGGTGAGGAAGGAAGGAAGGAGAAGGGGAAAGAGGGAAGGGGAAAGAAGGAAGGGAAGGGAAGGTATGAATTAATTGTGTGAGGTAGTGATATGTAGACCTTCACTCGCGAATTGACAATTCCTATGCTGTCTTGCTTGATTGACTAAAGTTCAAGTGTGCCATTCCAAACTATATTCTACCATCAAAAGTTTATTTTGATAAATTCTCTCGGCGGGCATGAATTCTCTTCCAGGTATGAAAAACGCGGCGATATCTAAGGCCCAGCCCTCGAGAATGATTGGGGTGGCGCTATCGGGGGTCGGGGCTTATTAGTCAGCTTAAAAATCCAACCACCGGTGAACCACTTACTTGACCTCCAATTAAAATGGGAAACTCGCACCCATTTCATCAAATGTATACGCGCTCATGGGCCTTTGCAATTTCTGTCGGGCTATACCCCGTGAGCTGTTCTTTGATAAGAATCACCCTGGGAACGAATCATTACATGTCCATCATACCTCAGTAAAGAGCCTGAAGTTAGTCGCCAAGAATGGCTGTCATATATGTGCGCTATTCTACGATACAATATCCAAAAGTCCATTTCATCATGAAGGACATAGGACTTACCTGAAAGTGGACTGCGTGCGAGGACTATATCCCAATTCATATCGAAAACTTCTCTCGTATCGAATTGGACGACATGGACCGAACTACCTATTTGATGTAGAAACATCTGGTACGAGAAATACTTTTTGATCTTCTCAACTCTTTCATATCTACAGCCGTCATGTCTCACACATCCCAGATGATCCATTCTGTAGTACCCTTATTCCAAAAAGTGCCAAAGTTATGTCGCTTGCATCGTCTTGGATTCAGGAATGCATACAAGCACACGGGGACTGCAACATCCAGTACGACACCAAATTTCAACCTCGAAGGCTGATTGACGTTCGCAACCGTGGTAAGTCTCCACGGCTAATTGAAACAAGACTGTACAATGGGGACTGCTCGAAATATCTCACACTTAGTCATTGCTGGGGCAAGGAAATGCCCGAAGCTGCTATCACCAAAACTCAAACTCTGCATCGGCGAATAGCTCATATACCTTTCAGAACTTTGCCCCGAACATTTCGGGATGCAGTAACCGTGACCAGAAGTCTTGGCTTGCGCTTTCTATGGATTGATTCGTTGTGTATCATTCAGGACTCACCTGAAGATTGGCAGCAAGAATCCGCGGTCATGGGAAAGGTATACTCTCATGCATATTGCACAATTGCAGCAGCAGCAGCGAGTAACTGCGACGATGGACTTTTCCCATTACATGATGAATTGCCATTACTCCCCCGCACGGAAAACGAACCCGGTATATTGCTGAAGAGTTTGTACACTGGATGGGATGACATATTTCGCCGTAGCCCATTAAACCGAAGAAGTTGGACTCTCCAAGAACGGGAGCTTTCACCAAGGGTTTTGTACTTCACCAAGCATACGATGCTGTTTGAATGTAGGGTAGCTCGGACCTCAGATGGAGGTCATGCACCTGGACATAGTTACTGGGCCCTAAAGTCAACGCTATCTACAGGTGATCCGAATACAACTTTACGATGCCTGGATAACATCTACAATAGCAATGTGGCAAGAATTAACCATGAGTTCGCTGTCGCCAAACATTACGAATTATGGAGGACTATGGTGCAAGATTACGCTACTCGTAACCTTACACGTCGTACGGACAAGTTTCCCGCACTTTCGGGTCTCGCTTCTGAATATGCATATCTGTTAAATGATGAGTATGTTGCAGGTCTATGGTGCAAAGATTTGCTAAAGGGCTTGTGCTGGAGATGGTCGTCGAATCCTGGTCGAACTGATGCTGCTAGTGATTATGGACCTTCGTGGTCCTGGGCCAAAATGAATGTGCCAATCACCTATAAGCTGATCCGGGAAGAACGAGATTTTCGGTCAAAAACGAATGAGAAAAGTGCTCCAAGCATTCCACAAGATCCGCAATTCAAAGATCCTACGTTCATCCACGTTAGCATAATTCCAAAAGGTGACGATCCAAATGGAACTCTAATATCGGGAACGATATTTCTTGAAGGACAAGTCATTCAATTGAAAAGATCTAAAGCTGGCAGTCTCTCAGCCAAAGGTGATGATTTGAAGATAACCTTCGACCATCTGCCCCAGCCGCCAGTTGACCTCTTCCTCTTGAGTCTGGGTAGCACCGCTGTAGGCTTGGTACTCGATAAATCCAACAAAAATGATACAGAATATCGAAGAATCGGCGTCGTTCCAATAAAATGGCAATGGTTTGAGGATACCGAGTTCAATAACCTCACATTAGTTTGAAGGATTACCGAAGGTCGCAAATCCATGTTACGCAGTCAGTGCCGCGGTGATAGTCTAATGATATCTTTACTGAATACCAGACGGTATGCTTCGTATTTCCGTGGGAGTGTACCTTTCACTGCATATTGTTCAAAGAGCGAACAAGGCACTTCAAATTCAAGGAAACGGCTTCCAATCTACCACCAACTCGCCGAAAATAAAGATTTACATCAAATACACGCAGGACCGTAAGGGTCTTGTTGCAATCCCCACGTAGCTTGAATTTCTCAGAAAGTATTCGAGGTTAACAGCTTGAACGCAGTCTTCTTGCCTCGCATGTCACCTGCACGCGCAAAATCGATTTAAGCTAGCAGCGATGGACCCTTTTCTTCCAAGCACACAAGAGCGTTGATTGCGGATTACAACTATCAATTCCATTACTTACTATAGAACCTACCGTATTTCATGCAGTTTCCACGAAGCTTATCGCTGCTGCAAGCTATTCTGGCTGACTGCATTGGGGTTTCAAAGACCACCCCGAAAAACTTCAACAAGGGAAAACGTCCCGATATTCAGAGAATATAGAGTTATTTGCCATTGGCTAATTCCAAACGAGCATTCGCTTATTGTCGAACTTGACGAAATAAGTCAACTTGAGGATTATCTTGTAGTAGAAGGGAAATAAATGACCGATTTAACATGGAGATCAGACCAGTCAAGGGAAGCATGAGATCTACGGAAGGGATGAGCTAACTAAGGATCCCATGATTTAACATCATCGATTGTACACACAATACATACATTACGTTGATATTACCTTTGCACCGCCACTTCCTTTGTCAGACTCGCAAAATCAAAAGTCAGATCTTCAAAACAATGAACAGGAACAGGAACAGCACCTTATCGCATACTTCATTGACAACTCGTAAAATCCCGGAAGGAATTTACGGGACGCTTGGCCGACCTTTTATTATTTTATCTTTTTATAATTTTTATTTTATTTTAATTTGCTCAAATAATATTTATTTTTCAAGACTGTGTAACATCGTGATACCACACAAGTTTACGTCAATATGTCAGCAAGAATTCAACATCGTGTCGCATCGTACTTACCAACCCCACGGGTATGGTGTCTCTAGTCATATGATCAACTCCTAATATTTATGATTATTGGCGTTTTCTTTTCCATCCCAGTGATATAACTGTTATGTATATGCCGCAATACCCGATGTGCGATTTTGGGCGCTGATGCCGTACTTAGGCAGCGGAAGAAGGACAGTGAGAATGGGCGAGTCGGATGTAATACCGTTTGTTTTCCTTTTTCCTGTCATCTTGTCTCATCTAATCTTCTCATCTTAGCACATCACCTCGCCTCATCTACAGTAATGTTATGCATATATGTATGTATGTCTGTTTGTAAGACAAGGCCAACACCGTAAAGTAAATACCGATGCATCGGTATCAAGAGCTCCGCAGCAAACATTATTTTTTGTTTGATCTCATCTCATCTTATACATTTATATTGTTTCGAGAAACCCAAATGTTGACTTGCAGGGGGTAGCGGCCCCAAGGCGCATAGCCTAGTAAGTATACAATGATCAGCATATCGTTGTACTGTACATACATACCACTGTTGGAAACATGCTCAACAACCAACCAACCCTGCTGTTACTTGATTCGCACAGCAAGCATTTCTCATCTTACCACATCACTTACAAGAGGCGCACATATATGTAAACGGGGAAAAAGCAACGTGCTCCTACAACGACGTTGCACAGCATACATACATTAGAATAATACTCGGCCTTCAGTATTCACCGAAAGCCCCGGGCAATCACTCATCTATTCCGTAGCCCCCTCCGTATTTTTGTGAATCCCATCTCCTCTTTACGTCTAGTAAGATGTAATTATAAATTCCTTTGCGGCTCTGCGCCCAAAAAAGCACAAATACATACATGCATGTTTGTGGCGAAAAAATCAAGTCCGTAAGCGCCGTTGTACAACCAAGTGTCCCGGCAAAGAAAGTATCTTGCCTGTAGAACAAATCCAAGCCTGAACCCGATATAAAAAGAAAGTTCTGAACGCAGATTCACGCGCTATAGCTATCCAGTCTATATATATTATGAAACACTAGAGATCCTCACTTGCATCGTTTATTCATGAGAAGCTCCAACCATGTACACCTATCATTACAACGAGAATACCAACTCGCATTCATCACTTAAACCTGTACTGTAATGAATGCTTCTCGCTTGAACCCCCTCAACTTACACATATATATCCAAATAAACTATCCATCCGAAAAAACGCGCAAACAACACAAATGGCCGAGTGGTTAGCATACAAAATTCAATTCAGAATGACAAAAATCGAAAAATAAAAAAAATAAAAAAACTCCCATCAGGGAAGGGGAATTTTACCCTTTTGGGATATGAGCACGTAGTAGTTCTCAGCTAGACGTGCAACAAAACTTCTTGATAGGAAAATAGTGGATGTGATTGGTTGAATGATTGATTGAATGTGAGATGGGATGAAAGTTCTGAGGTGAAAGTTGTTATTTGGTTGTGAATTGAGTTTTAAAGATGTGTTGTATATGTGTGGAATAGGAATGCTAATATTTTCGTCGCAACTATTCAGCACTATAGATAGATACCTGAATGATGAAAACAAATCACTACATACTTTCAACACTTCATATTGAAGAAAAACCGTATTTGCACTACTCCCCCCAACTTCATACCTCTTTCCGCATTCCCGTCTTCGTCTGTCTTTGGAGCCAATATCTTGGGAATCTCTAGTATCAGCTACGGTGTCAATATAAGCCTATAGTACATACAGATAGAATCCTTCCAGAATGCGATCATAAGATAGACGTCATGAGTCTCTCCCATCCCCATTCAACGATGCTGCTACAGTTGCAGCATGGTTACAGAGTTAGATGCACATCTATCTATCTTTCATGTTGAAGAATAATGTAGTAAGGCCGTTAAAACGAACACGTGAAAGGAAACTTTTGTCGATGTTCATACATTCAGAAGCTCGCAGGAGAAAAGCTAACCGGGAAGATTAAATACTTACATCCATCCATATGAAATCTCGCATACGGCGTTTTTAAAGGGGATGGGAACATATAGATCACTTGATCTAGACAAGCAAGCTGATTTTATTTGAAAACCTAGAAGGAAGCGCGGACTGAAAGAAAGATGATGTATTGTATGGTATTGTAGGAATCGGATGTTGTGTTCTGAGTCAAGTAGTGTAGTTGTAAATCTCAGCGGGCATCTTTCATAAGTTGTACGGGTGAGTATGTGTGGTGCAATTATTGTATAGTACCTCTAGTAAGTATGTACATTATGTTGGGAAGATTTATAGCGGCTACTTCTGTTTTAGCTGGCTACTTCTCCTTCGCACTGGATATGTAGTTATTGCAATACGGAGATCCTTTTCACAATCATTTCAAGAAGCGTGGATCTTGTCTTGCCTTGTTGATTTGACTACTTTTGCGTTGCGTGAACCTGGGTATCTATCTATGTTCTATATATGTATCTTCACTCATGAATGGCGATTTCCTCGGAGCCCACCCTTCACAATGCCATGCGATGAACATGTTATGTTGAATTCTTGCTTGCTTATATCTACACACCCTAAGTTGCACTAACCCAGTGATCAAGTCACCACGCCCCCTCCCAAAAAAGCTATAAAACCCTCCATACCGTAACATCACCACGCCTCCAAACCAAACAGCAAACAGCAAAACCGATCTCTCATTAACTCACTCACCCTCTCCACCACCACAGGTCCACCACAACCAAAACCACATATCCCTATCCCACTGGCATCCAGTCCATCCCACAACCCCCTGTCAAAACCTAAAAGGCCGCGTCATCGCATTGCCAATCCCACAATCCACTACCCCACTTAGATCCCTACCCGCATGCACAATCCCCTTGTCCTAGCTGTCATGTCAAACCCAAACCCATTTACCTTTCCTTGTACGACTACTGTAATAATCCCTCAACTAGTAAACCCAGTCGCATACGCTCCCGGGATCAGGCTTTTTAAGAATTAAGCTTGTTACGACTACCATTTCATCTCCATTTCATCTCCATTTCATCAATTTACATCCATCCATCCTTACATATACATCTAAAGATGTATGGATAGGAATGGAAGGGATAGATACTTATCCATTTTATTCTATTTGTGCGGAGGGAGGCAGGGAGGGGGGAAATAGGTATACTATAAAAATTTCAGGGGTTATGGGGTACGTAAGGTTTCGTAGATTTGGTTACGAATATTGATTGGGGGATTTTTTCGAAACAAATAAAATAAATGTTTGGTTTGGTTTTTATTGGTGTGTTTTTTACGAATGATTGATGTGATGTTATTATGTTGTAAGAGTTTCCGTCATTGCTCTTGGCACACTTTTATTTTATCGCCCAAAATGGGACTTTTTACCACTTTTTTAACCCATTTCTTAAATTTATTTATAATTTAAAAAGTATAATTTCTTTTTCAAAAATGAAGATATACCTTAGTTGACTGTAACTAGATCTTTAATCATAATTATATCTTTGATTTATATATTATTTGCCCAGTATAAGATGTTGAATGCTTTGAATCTACCAAATCCCTTGATATTCGCTTAAAAAAAGTGTGCCAAGAGCAATGACGGAAACTCTTATATTGTGTAGAATTGGGATTATAGATAGATAGATAGATAGATGGATGGATGGTTTATTATTGGAATGGAATCTTCAATTGGGAGGATGGTGAGTGAGGATCATGGGTTTATTGATTGATACTGTATTATTGTATTTGTACTGACGAAATGGAATTATTTACATTTAGGGCTGGGGTTGTACGGCGTTCAGTGGGAATAAGCTTAATTCAATTTACATATAGTCGACGACTACATCTAGAATTTTGTACATATATCTTCTGGCGCTCATGCTTGCGTGCTACATTCATTTCATTACCAGCCAGTAGTATCGCGTTAACCGAATTCTTCAATTTTGATGTACAGTATGTATAGTAAAGCCTGACGACAAAATCGCCCACAAGTTCATCTCATGAATTGCACCATCGCATCTCATCAGTTCATCGCATACCAAACTCCTCTTCTTCATACTGTATATATATACATACCCCCCAAAGAATAAATAAGCAACACCATATTATCCCGTCTTGCATATTACTCTACATAACCCAGATCTTACCAATTCCCCCGTTTATCCAGAATCTTACTTTCCCATCAGCTAAATACTAGGTATGGTGGGGTGGATTCCTTTCGTACATATCAATCAATCAATCAATTTGTTTTCTCGGTTCCGAGATTTCTGATATCAAAATTCGTATGTATTTCATATGCATCACGAAACGAACGGCAAATCTCTATCTGTGTTTCAAACCATGATTATAAAACAAATTTATACGAAAGATGTATTTAGATACCTACAAAGCATATCAAATCCACTCAATATCAAAACACCACGTAATCAAATAGTATGTATCAAAGATCTCTTCTCCTTTCTCCTCTCCTTCTCCGCAAAATCACATCCCACAACCCACCACTCAAATCTTGGCATTCGTATATCATATAACCCAGCATTCAAATTCCCAAATTCCCGTATAACCCCAATCCAGCGACGATTTCGCAATTCACCACTCACACCCCATCATTCGTCTATTTCGTAACTAAACTGCTGTGTCCGTCCCCCGCTGGCACTGGCATACTAAAATTACGCCGTCGACGAAACCAAAAACATGCTGAGCTGCACTGCACGACCAGTTTCGTGCATTGCGTTTTGAAATTTATGATTGTGGAAATATATCGATACAATTTATACGATGGCACCGTATTGTACCGTGTACTTGGAGTTTCATACTATACCTTCTACTTAATGTATATAGCATATCGCAGAATCAGAATCAGCCCGGAGGTTCCCCCCTCGCCGTGTTATAGCTGGTTTGGTTGCTTGTATATATCTATCTCCATTATGTGAATGAGGTAAGGTTGTAACTACACTCCTAGATACCGACCAAAAAACCAAACCCATCAAAAAGAAACCAAGCTTACGATATTAAAGATGAGCTTATAGCGCTTACAGTGCTTACGCCAAGAAATGCTTACTTCCCTTCCCTTCCACCAATTCCCAGGCCACAACCATCTATATCTCTCGTAACGTAAGTCCCAACCGAACAAACGAATAAGAAACAAATCAAATCAATTCAAACGAGGTGACGAATCACTATTCTTCATTGCTTATGCATGCATGTATGGGAGATATACTACCGTGGGATTGAGGCTCATGGAATCTTTGATTATGCTTCTTTATCGGGTAGCATCCAGCCCTGTAAGAGCTTAAAACCGGTATTTGTATTTGTATTGTATTGTACTAGAGTAGATAGATAGGATATAATAGGATGTATGTATGCTCACTCAGCTATCCTCTTTTCTTCATCCTCATTCTCTTGTTTATTAGCAACACCGGATTGGAAAGAAAGTCCGAAGCATATGGATGGAATTAGTAGTGATATAACACTAGCAAGTAAGTATAGCCTTGCTAGCTCTCTATCTCTCGTTCTCTCCAGCAATTTGGTAAGTAGTTCTATTTAACTTGCCTGCAGGACCTAGGCTGGGCTGGGCTTTACCAAACAAACGACAGACACACTATAAAAGAACCTCATCTGATTCCGGATAGATAGATTGAAGATGCGGCTGGCTGGCTGGCTACATGCATTTGCATGGCATAGCATGGCATGATCACTATCTTCAACTTGTATGAGTAAGTAGACTAGTTCATAATTTGTAATGTAGTTTATTGTACACATAAGCCACGCCAAGCATCGTATAGAACAGCAGAGCAAGACCGACCAGCGAAACAGGCTTTGCGGAGAAAGATCAAAAAAGAAAAAAGAAAAGAAGCTTAAAACTAGTGAATGATTCATCTCATTAGCCTATCTATCTAGATACTTACCAACTTATCACAGCCATCCATCCATCCCAAAGTCCGGAATATCCATCCATATCCACACACATCCCATGACATCTCCTCGCCCTCCCGGGCCTCCACCCAAAATTCCATTCATCGGACATTTCATACATTTCAATTTTCTTCCGTTTCCCCAACCCTTATTCATCACCTCATTTACCTCACTCTATACTCTCCAGTCCAGCTTTTACATCCAGTGCCAGTTCGTTCCAATGTAAATAACACAACATATCCAAAAAAATAATCATTCCATTTCCCGATCTTCCGACTCCCGACTGGCGAAGGAACTGAGCAAAAGCCTTCTAATAGTAAAATATCAGCACCCTCCCTGCAAGCCACATTTGGGTGAAAATGGGGTGACAGGAAAGAAAAAAATATTTAAAGTTTAAGATCAACACTACGTAGGTAGTATAAAATAAGGTTAATTTCGCCATGACCTACTAGGTACTTATCTATGACCACACGATAGATGGTACTCCATACAATAGCTCCAAGTCTTTCGCCAAGAAGAAATACAAGATCTTGGCGTTTTTTTTTTTGAGGTTTTTGAGTTTTTGTATTTATTTGCGTAATATAGTTTTTTTAGATGTCTAGTATGGTATATATTGATGGATGGATTACATATTTATAGTAGTAAGCTTAAATCTTCATCTAGCAGGACAAAGAAAAAGAAAAAAAGTCCGATGTATCCGCGTAAGCACTTTATACCCATTCACTCACTCACTAACTTATATTATATGAATAGGGCTGGGCTGGGCTGGGCTGGCTTGAGGCTTATTATTCTGGAAACGAAACGGATTATTCGGAGAAGAACGTCAGCTGTTTATTCAGGAATATATTTATTGGTGGGTTGTGTAAAATAGAACTTGATAGCTAGTTTTTTATTCTCCTCTCTCTCCTTCAAATTCACTCCTTCACTCCCCTTACCAAAGGAAAAAAAAACTCCATCCAACCATCCAATCCATCATCTCACAACCCCACAACCACGCAATGCAATCCCTTGGCCTACTCAAATAATATATAATTTTCCTCCCTGAGCTCCTTGGCAAGACGCCCACTCCCAGTCTCTGTTTTTTTTTCCGTACTTGAATAGTGGAGCGAATTTTAAGCATGTTTTTAGTGTGCATGCTTGTGCATGCTTGTTGGCTGCAGGATATCCTCCTTATGTAGGGATTTTGTTGGTAGGGTATGATGATTAGGAGGGATTTGTTGGGTAGGGTATGGGATGATGGGATGGGATAGGGATTTTCGGGATTGGTTGTGAGGTTGAGGTTGATGGAGGTTATGTTCTATAGTTGCTATTGATATGAAGTGGAGTAGAGTAGATGGAAGTTGGAGGTAAGTGTGCGTGCGTGTGTGTTTATTGACTTAAAATTACTAGATCCACGGATTCCCTCGTCTTGGTGTTTTTAGGATACAGTTAGGTAGGTAGGTAGCTAATCTCACCCCTTCTTTACTCAATACATTGGGTTTAGATTGATATTAATGGAGCGAAGAGAGCGAGTTGGAAATGACCGCCCATCACAATACATCCAAGTAATATAACGCATCTAAATAAATAGATACCATACCAAATACCCATACCGAGTAAACACCTGCCAATTTTCAGGGCTGGCTGGGGAAATGCAAAGATCATCCATTCATCGCCAAGCTTATAAATGAAAATTACAACCCATCCGTCCACTTCCGCTTCCACCTCGCTTTCGACCCAGCTCAACTCAACTCAACTCAACTCAACTCCGCTTAATCTAGACAAGTCTAGACTAAACTTGCACCAATCGGCCGGCAAATAACTTAAGGTTAATTAATAAATATCGGCACTCAGTTTTTTTCTGTGGGTTTATTAGGAGATTTTCTTTACAATATTATTACGAAAAGATTCTCTTCTTCCTTACCCTCAAAATCAAATCAAATAGCATCAAATTATTCATCAAAACCAATAACTCTACAAATCGAATTATTCATTAATAAAAACTACATCCACGGGACCGAAATGTTTACGGTACCGAAATATAGATATAAAAAGATGAAACAAAAAACTATCAATCCACGAATCTTTTTCTTCTCCTTATGGAAACACACAAATAAGCTAGTGGAGTGGAGCCGCAACGGAAATCTCCTGTTTTGCTTATATTATATTATGTGTTTATGTTATATTATGTTATGTTTATGAATAGATAGTGTTTCTATATATAACTTGTTTTTGAAGGCGGAGTGGAGAGGTGGAGTGGAGAGGGGTGGAAGGGAAAGGAGTGGAGAGGAAAAAGAGAAAGAGAGAGTGTGTGTGTGTGTGGAAGGAATTGGGATTGAGTTGAGTAGGGTTTTGTTTTGTTTGGTTATTATGAGTGATGAGTGAGTAATGAGTAATAGGTTTTGTAATAATGGGTAGTAAACCCTGTGAAGGCGGCATAGAGTAAGTATATGGTGGTGATATACCTATGAGAAAGCAGACGAGATGGGATGAGAAGAGACAAGGCAACAAGCTTCACTAACTGACTAACTGACTAATATCTAATATTCATAAGGCGATTATTCATCGATATATGATGTGATGTGATGATATAGGAGGCGAGGGATTAAGAAGGTAAGGCATTCATTCATTTCCTAATTTCAGGATGAACAAACCTATTTACCTACCTACCCTACTTACTTGTTATACTGTACATCATGCTTAATCAGGCGCGTTGTGATGCGGCGTTATATTAGTTAAGTAAGTATTATGATGCACTGGTGATGTATTGTAATAGAATTGCCATGCGATGTGAGGTAGACAGAGATGCAGTAATGTGGTAGATTATATTACGCCAATCTCTTTGAATTCCTATATCGAATCCTACATACAGTCAGTTAGTTCTAGTTATTTAGTTATTCCCCCCATCGCCCATCTAATCACACATTTGCAACTCCATTTGCAATTCTAATTCCAAACCCTCAAATAAACTATATATATGTATATATATATATATACGTACCGCGAACCGGAAGTTTACCATACATATATAAAACCTCAAACCTCAAACCCCCATAATGAGGGGTACAAATCCCATTCATCCCATCCTTCAAACTATTACACACCTCGTATTTCTAACCCAAAAAGAAATTCTCGTGTCTGCAGTGCATGCGTATTGCATATCAAATCAAAACGGCCACATCTAGTACCGACAGTATGGTTTTGGAGGCGCGGGGGCTGGGCTGGCTTATAATGAAGGATGGATGGATGGATGGAGATTGAGAGTTACTGGAGGTGGGGTGGGGTAGTACTTTCATACAGGCAGTCGGTCAGCATGTATATTGGGGGCCAAGTTTTAGGGTCTGGTTTCAAGACTGGTTCGTTCGGTGAATGAATTGAAATGAATTGTCAATTAGTCATAACTGACTGCCTTGCCTTACCTAGCCTTACACTGCACCGCACAGCACAGCACCACACTGGATATTTATTGTGAGTGCGTGTTGGAGGCGAGGCGAGGCGATGCTGCTTGTGCAGGCATAATATGTAGAGTGAACGAGTGAGTGAGTGACCGATGGATATACTTGGGGCGGATAAATGAATGGATGGCCGGATGAAATTAATGATGAAAGGAGATGTTATGCTATGCTGACTGCGCCGAGGCAGTGATTGATATTCTTGTTCATGATGGTGGGATTTAAGGTGCCATTCATTTAGTCTTTGGTTTGGTATTAAGGCCTGATGCCTTGCAAACATGTTGGGGTTTTGTTTTGCATCCCCATTAGAAGGTTAAAAATAAGGTATCTACAATCCGATACGGTAGTTGAAAATACTCTCCTACAGCACTGCATTTCGGAGGTAGGCTGTACAAGCCGTAAAAAAGGCCCAAATACTGTACCCCAACAAACAAACTGTTTGAAGGGGTGGGAAAAAATAGGTACATTATTTATTGTACATCATATTTCTATTTACTGATTGTTTTGCATAATCTATAAATCTATCGATATCGTATCTTCGCAAAACGGTACTTCGTAAAAAGTACCTCCCTTCGCGAGCTTCGTACTCGGTCAAATATCTTAAACATGCATAGAATACCCATAATAACAGTTCAATTGCCGACATATCTATCTACAAATGGATGGATCTTTGAGAAATGAAAATGAAAATGCGTAACCGCATGATTGATAATATGCTCTGTCATCATTTCATTTTTGAAATCACTTGGCTTGGCTTCACTAGGTCATCTACGAGTGACTGTTATGTTATGATATCTTGATACCTTGGTAGAGAATGTGCTTCATATGCTGTAATATGGCGAGGAAATCGATATCTCTCATTTCAAGTTTTGGCCTTCCAATCTAATTCAACACAATCCAATCAATCTTGTGGCTGTGCCGCTATTTCATAGCGAACATATTTTCAAAGGTGGCAGTGAACGCGTTCGTTTGTTCTCCAACAAAAGCGCATGTATCCAATGCAATGCACGCGCACTCATCCAACAAATCAAAAACCAAACATGGTTAAGCCAAGCTCGGTGATGAAAATAAGCATATTTTCATAGCTAAGGTTAGTTCCAAGCCACCATCATGATGTTACAAGGATTAAGGTTAGAAACACGCCTGGGCAGTTCTGTATGTACAAGGATATACAATAGAGATGGATAGATATTTATCCATCGTAATTCAACGGAACTGCCAGTTAGAGTGTTTAAGGGCCAGAAGGGCTTACGAATACCCTTCGTACAGAACCACCAAAAAAAGATCTAACCCCCCAATTTCCATCATGGGGATTTTGGGAATGGCACTTCCCATAGGTTTAGGGGGTTTTAATTTATGAAGGTCTAGATTTTGTATGAAGTAAGTATTTGTTATTGGTAGGGAGTAAATTTAGAAATTTGGAGTGAGAAGAGGAAAGGACAAAATACCTGTAATTCGTGGGAATTAAGAAATGAAGATCAATCTGTTTTAGCTAGTAGTTTGTAATAGATACTAATGACTACCGGTATCATTGCCGTATATGTGATTGTGATTGATATTGATATGTTCTAGAAAGTTATATACAGATTGACTAGATCTTCATTTGAAGCTCATTTTGAGAGAATTGGTACCTAATTCAATACTATACCTGTACTATACAGGTACAATGCCTAATATTCAACTGAAGCAAAAGACTTTATAGGCAAACAATGATAATGACGATATATAAATGATGCGATACTGAGCAAAGCGTAAAAATCAAGTGTATTTTACTCCTATATATAAAAAAAGTCAAGCCAACGACTATATTTCACTCTTCACTTAATAAAGGTTGAAATAAACCTTGAATAGTTTATCTACAATAAACTAAAGCATTCGTATGCTTCTTAACCAAATATAGATTAGTATTTCACTTTTAGTGAATGGTTTGATAATTTAGACTTTTAGAATGTGGATGACCTAATCTTAGATTACGGTTTAAAGTAATAAGCAAGGTCAAGCCTTATTTTAGAGTAGATCGATCTCCACATTATTACCACGAGTTTATTAAGTATGGGAATGGGAAATAATAAGGCAGGCCTTGAAAATGATATAATATGATATGGAAATTTGAAAAGGATTTGCTTTACTTTTAAAAGGTGTTGGTGAAATGTCGGTAGTTATATTATTGTTCATTTGAAAATAGTTTGGAAGGTGGGAGTTTGAAGGAGAAGGAAGATGAGTGGGAAAATGAGAGGAGTGAATGAATGAATGCCAACATGTTATGTTGTAGTTAGTGATGTTGTCTAGATTCTAGATGGTCTGTTAAGAATATCTAGATACCTAGGTACATACATATGCATTTAGGTTGTACTTATCATGCTACCTATATTGGAAAATAGCTATAGCTATATGGCTACCTACCACACTATACCACATGTACTTGGCATCTTTCAATATTTTTAATGGCCTCATTACAGTCTCTATTTGCAGCTACTTCAGTACTGGCTACCAAGATAATGTTACCCCTTTAGTCTTAAGCTTGAATAAGCGTCTCTTAGCTTCCTACCTAGTAGACTCAGGCTACACTCATCTAGCGACAAGCTTTAAATACCCGATGTATGAATTATACATTCATCTATTCATATAGCCAATACTATCTAAAAAGATATTCAAATAGTAGTCACTTAACTCAACAAGGCAACCTATTCATCTAACAGATCCTACATTCTAAATGTATTCATGAGATCTATATCTAAAAGAGTAATATACATATAAAGTAGGTCATTCGGGGCCAAATCATGATCTACCACCCACACAACTTTTTCATCAAAATAATACGTCTTTAGGCTTAGCTTTTCTTCAAGAAAAATACCCGCATCAGATAAACCTTGACTTCCAGGCACATTTATTGCAGCCCGCCGATCGCAACATCTGGAGATACCTAACTAGGTAAAAGTAAGAAATGAGGCTTTACTAATCTGAGGCTGGGCTGAAAAAATAGGATTTATCTTACTACCCTTTGGAGTAATAATCCTTGGGAGCTAGCTCGTCATAGTGTATGCGATAAAAGAAAATAGAAAATAAAACCTAATCTAAGAATCTTACTTAGCCCGCTGAACCTTCTTTTGGGGATTTGCTGCTTGCAAGCGACTGGGTTGAGTGAGAGTGAGTGACTGAGTGAGCGCCGTGCAAATGGGATGGGATGGGATGGGTTACTTCCTTGGAAACATATCTAAATGTTAGACCGACCTACTTACGGACCACTGTACTCTTCAAATCGTTCATCTAAAAGGAAGACAGACTGTCATCCAAGCATATTGGCATTTCTTGTTCTTCTTCTTTTTTCGATTTACCAGCTGCAGCCTTAAAAAGTGTATCTACCGCCAGTCACTTTTATCTTGATATATCATATCATTAGATCAGCGATTAGACCTTCTCTCCTCATACTTCCTTAGATCTTCAAACTTCCCCTTACAAATAATCTATCCAATTCATCAACTTATACATATTATACGGCCTTGTCTATCAAACTTGTTTTGATTAGTCCTCTTTTTTATTTTAAAGCTTACTTCTTCTTATTAACCTTCTTCTTCCCTCCGAAAAGGTTTTGACTTGAGTTGGTTCAAAAAAAGAATCTCCACCTTTTACGGAGTACACTAATAAAACCTTCTTCAAACCCTGATCCCTTGCAATACCTTACCTTTTTTTTACTTAAGTTTCTTAAATTTACTTCAACTCCACTTTGACAACGGTCCTCAGTCTTATGCGAACATAAGAAGTACGAATCATACTACGTAGAGAACCGTGGAAATTCTTATGAATATTAAGAATAGACCTCAAGGAAAAAAAGAGAGACGAAACTTAAGAAATGAATGAATAGAAGCTTGTTCTCTTTTCCTCTTTCTTTTTTATTGAATCTTTTAGTTTCATCATCATCTCATCAACTTTTTTTTTTTTTTTTTTTTTTTTACAATACCCCAACCATCATACCATACCATACGATATCAATCATATCATATCATATCATTCACCAGCAAAGCAAAGGAAAGGAAACATTAGGAAGAAAATCTCTAATACTTCACTTCACTTCATCTACTTCTAACTCATCTCACCTTACCTCACCTACCATATCCTCCTATTCGATTACTCATACATACCGGAGCTATATACAATCAAATCAATCATCTCACAGATATATGTACTCGGTACCCTATATCAGCTCTTCGATATCAACGCCTTTGAATCATTGATTTGAATCATATACACCAAACGACCCAAGACACTGGACCAATACCAAGAAAATACTCAGTATACAGACGGTACGAGTACAACAACAAGAATACGGAAAATATCATACAATAGGGATTTTATTTCTTTTGGATTTTATATCCATTAGAAAATCATCAGCATCATCATCTTCAGGTATGTTACAATCATTTTCATCTTATTCTTCAATTTGTATATTTTATTTCATTTTGTCAAGTACTTTTACCCCATTGAGCAATTTAAAAAAAAAAAAGAAATCCAATATATAAAATAAATGGATGGATTGGATGAGATAAAATATTCCCCTCCCAATTTTACAGTAAAAAATGAAGGAGGATTTTATCTTTGCAGTTTTGTACCTACTTCTTCATGTTGTGTACCGCATACACCAAATCTATATATCTCCTCATTATACTGTTTTGTTCCCTTATTTTCAATCCCGCCTCGCCAAAAATACACCTATACTACCACCACTGCCATTCCTCTGCGTCATCGAACCAATCTAAATTCACCATTTTTTTTTTCAATCTTTCTATCATATTCAATCTCAACAACCTCAATTTTCTTCTATTCCTCTTTTTCATCAATAAGAAAAAGAAAAGATCCCCAATACAAAATTAATGAATCATACAATTCATACACACACATCTATTACAATTACATCAATTGAAGAAGCAAAGATTGTTACCTTCATTCCCGTTTCTTTTTCTCTATCCAGTCGCCTTCAAAGTTTCTGCAAGGGAATTGAAGAAGATATCTACCTGAGTTGAAGAAAATTACGAATTTTACAAACACCAAATTCTTTTCACAATACTTCAAATGCCAAAAATACGAAGAAACATAATCGAATGCGATTGTACCTACCTTTATTCTATTTTAAAGCTTTAGAAGCTTTAGTTTAAGCTTTCTGTCACCTTATGCTTCAACTTGTCTCAAGTTCTCTCAAGTTCGCGTTCAACCTCCATATTTTTTTACCTTCAAGCTTCAAAGTGGGACGAATGTTTAAAGCTAACCTTTTTTTCTTCATCTGAAGAATCTGAAGCAGAATAAAGAATACAGAAGACGTCTCATACTCCCTTCAAAATAGAAGAAGAAATCGAAACCTCGACAATACTTGCACATTCTACAAAAAGAAACCCACCTTATTTCTGCCCTATTACGCATTCGAAACCAAATACCAATCAACAATATTCTCATTCTCCACTTCGATCTTCGAACCCTTTCAAAATAAACTATTCACTCCACAAAACGTTGAGGTGCCGAATTACCGCCCAAACAAGCTTACCTTTCTAACGTCCGAGAATTTGCCAAGCTAAGATCCGCCGCGTAACTACAACATACTTATTACATTGAACAAGAAACAGGAGAGGGGAAATCTGGATACACGAGGAGAGAATCGAAACGAGTGGTCCATATTCGCATTCGCGTTAAATCTCAAATTCCATCTCCGGAATCTCATCTTTTACTTCGAACATTTCCTCCCTCATTCGGCGCATAATCGATTCCTACTTCACCTTCAAAATTACATATCACAATGGATACCTATCACGGTCACGTAAGCACGCCTGCGGATGCGATTAAGTTATTCGAAGCCTGCCGACTTGGTATATTACCTCGAGTACAAAGAAGACTATCAGAGAAGGAAAGACAATCTATAAAATCTGGATCAGTATTCGTTTGGGACGAAAGAGAAGCTGGTATGCGACGATGGACAGACGGAAAATCCTGGAGCGCAAGCAGGGTATCTGGAAGCTTTTTGACATATCGCGAAATGGAGGGCAAGAGAGGAGGAGGTCAATTCGTTCCACCGCCGGTTCGACAGGCAGGAAAGACACCAGATAGTGGAAAAGCAAGCGATGAAGATATGGATGGGGAACCAGATGGATACAGATACAAGCCAGATGGATTGATGAAGCAATCTTTCAGCATTACAACTTCTACTGGACAGCATCTCCATCTGATCAGTTATTATTCGCGCCATCATCCAAATTTCCAGGAGCTCGTAAAACCTACAACTGATCCTCAACTTCGAAATATCATTCCAGTTAAAGGAATGTACCCCGAATCAACAATTCACGAAGCTCAAGGTCCAGCAGTTACAAGAGCGCCAATGCAACAAAGTCCTTACATGCAACAAGCACATCATCTTCATCAATCTCAAAGAATGCCTTACGGATATCAAGTACCTCAACCAGGCTATGCTTGGCCACCATCTCCAGTTTCTACACCACCGTATCAACATCATCCACAAATGTATCCATCGCAACTTCCGCCGCCCCCACCCGGACAAATGCATTCGCCGTACCAAAACCAACAACCACCTCAACATAACTCTCCATATTCGCAACATCAATATAGCCCACACCATCGAAATATCCACGTACCAACATCAATGTCACAAGGACAGCCAACTGTTTTTGACCGAGCACCTGCGCCACTCACAAATTCTTCATTACCCCCACCACCTCCTCATGCCCTTGGCCCCCAACAGATGCACCCTGGTTATCAGCC
>JWJA01004876.1:0-14652 GCA_000812885.1 Lanzia echinophila
CGGGACATCTTCGTTAAGTGTACATTTTGCGAGCGGAACATTGAGCGCTCGAACAGCTATTCGTGTGGCTAGGGATCACAACAAAACCAAGAAACTCGACGGTGGTCACCAGGGCATCCAAACCTGGATTAGTGAAGTTGCTTGGCGGGACTTCTACAAGCATGTTTTAGCGCATTGGCCATACGTGTGCATGAACAAACCATTTAAGCCCGAATACACCAATATTGAATGGGAGTACAATCAAGAACATTTCCAAGCTTGGACGGAAGGCAAGACTGGTTATCCAATTGTTGACGCTGCAATGCGACAGCTTAACCATTGTGGCTACATGCACAACCGTTGTCGAATGATTGTCGGTTCTTTCCTTGCCAAACATCTTCTTTTGGACTGGCGCATGGGTGAACGTTATTTCATGGAGCATTTGATTGACGGGGACTTTGCGTCGAACAATGGGGGATGGGGATTTAGTGCTTCGACGGGTGTGGATCCACAGCCTTATTTTCGCATCTTTAATCCTTTACTGCAAAGCGAGAAGTTTGATCCCGATGGTGAGTATATTAGAAAATGGGTGCCGGAGCTGAAGAATATTGAGGGAAAGGCAATTCATGACCCGTATGATAGGGCAAAGAAGGAGGTGGAAAATACGGGATACCCAAAGAGGATTGTGGATCATAAGGAGAGTAGAGAGAGGTGTTTGAAGAGGTATAAGGAAGGATTGGGGAGGGATACTTCGTGATAGTATCGTTGTACAAATATACTCTTCATAAATAATTATCGGTGTCACTACCACACAAGGTAGATTATAAATATTTAAAACATTGATATACCTCATCAGCAACATACCCAGTGCTTACAATCAGGTCATAACATAATACCCGAACAGGTATTTACTAGTCTCGCACAACCAAATTGGACGAGAACTTCAAAAAGTTCAACCTACAAAGAATGCAACCAAACCTCCTCGTGGGTACATGTATAACTAATTAAGCAGTACAATACCAGGTTTCTCCAAACCCACTCGTACCTCCCTCCATTTCAACAATTATAAGATCTTACAAAACTCTTATATTCGCTTTGGGGATTGTTTAACTTGTCGTCAGACAATGAATGGACGTGGTCGACGAAGACGGTAGCCCACTTCTGATCAGGGGATTGGATATGCACTGTGGCCCCTTCGGAGTCGCTTGTTCTAACCAGAGCGGCCTTTGGGAGTGAAATTATTTATGCCTGAGACAGCGTATAGAGGGACGGGGAGTAATGGTTATGGATTCATGGCCACATACTTGGCTATAATCTGGTATTGTGGACGGTGCTCATCGCATGGGTAAGGAGCAGAGTTTTATCTTTAGGTTGAGATTTTGACGAGTATGTTGGTGGTGATGGGAGTGGCCAAACTGGCTGATGCCAATGGAGAAAGTGGGAAAGAGGTGGTAGACATAAATGTGTATTGGACATCATGGTATAGAATCTTGTGAGTGGTCTCTTTATGTCTACTTGTTGATATTTAATGCTCATTTAATACCGTGCCATACAACCAAGGACTGCCTACTGTTACCATATCCGCGTCCATCCTCTCTATCTTCCCGAATCACATATATTCCTCGCTCAAAAGTCAACTAACATATCCCCAGAGTCTAGAGCTCAAGCAGCCACTTAAGATCCATACCTCGGGTTTATGAGTATTCTCCTCCGGACTTCGAATTCCACTCCTTTCCTGCAGTCTTTGTGCTGTGGAAACCTTCAGCAGCAAAGCAATCCAGCACCAGAATCCCTTTTCCCTTCACGAAATCACATTGTCAAAGCCAGAGATACAAACCGTTTATCACCTTTACTACCTCCTCATCATTAAATCATTCCACAACCCTAACCATACCACCAACCATACATTCTTTCCTGGAGAAACTCAACTACAATGACAAATCCCACCCAAATCTCTAATGCGAGGACCGGGGAATCCTCGAACGTTCGGAAAAGAAATACCACGGTTGGCCGTGAGAGAAACATCGGAAATGAGTACGCTTGCCCCAAGCCCTTTCCTCGTTTTTTATATCCATAGCAAGAGGAAAGACTCATTGTGACCAACACAGGATGCCTTATTTGATATTCTCTGCGAGCGTGTATGATAGGCTGGTAGGTATCGCTTGGGTTCTTATTGTTTGATGACTACGTTCTTTTACATGTTGATACAGCGGCTTTGCCACACCCATCTACCAAGAATAACCGCAATAAATCTCGGGCTAATGGATACAACGCAGGGCCCAATACTACACCCCAGCACCGAAGAGAGGTTAGAAGTAGATTCCTCCTTTCAAGATCTTGACTCTCATCTGGGAGAAACCCCATATCAGCGCGGCGCGCATCCAGTACGACTAAGTGATGTGGACTCATCAAATGAGCATCGTCACATGCACAAGGTCAAGCCAAAAAAACCTAAGCGGAAATGGTTTAAGCCAGGTACCATTCTCTTGTTACTTATCTGCAGCATAATTTTCGTACTTCTTGGGTACGAAATCATATCGCTCGACGCTGGAAATGATATCGATCTTGCATTCGCTAGATTTTCGGCCTGGGTTTTCAAGGTAGTGCTGAATGGGCAGTGGGCGGATCATGCGAGGATGTGAAGGATTTGAGTGAAGTTAGGCTCTGTGGATATGAAGGGGTAATGACTTCAATCTCTGTTCTTCCAGTCTTTTATATGCACTGGAATAATGAGAAGTTCTCGTCCGTTTCCTAGGGTGGAAACTTTACTTGCTTCTTGTTGGTGTTTGGATATTGAGAAGCTGTTATCTCATCAATCTGGTGATATGTTGCTAATCCTGTAGAATAATCCGGAGTGTAGATGTTAGTTTATAGTAATAGGTTTGGCTATAAGATAATTGTGTCCACCCTCTCCGAAAAGCAACGAAGCCATTTATCAATCCACTGTTTTTTTGACGTATATCAGGTGGTATGTGCTATGCCCGTTGTAATTTCGTACCTCTTGGAAGGGAAATGGCTGTCACTAACTTTTCTAAATCTTTCAATTTGTTTGTTATCACAAAGGACTGACAGGCTGGCTCTTTGTATAATTTCCTTCTATTTATTTAAGTGCCTTGACTTATCCATTGTACTAATATCCAGAGCCAGAACCATTTCCAGAACAAAGAACCTTTCATCTCGTTCCAAAAACTCTGCCAGGTAAGAACATTGTGTTGTCGCGAATGTACATCGCAATTTACAGATCTGCCAATTCATGATGTTTGAAGCGACTTTTACTATTGAGTATGTATCAACCAACCGGAAGTAGGATACACCTTTTAGGGAGACGTGCTTACAGATAGTAGTATTTCTGATGGGCATTTAGCGGGTGGAATTATGTCCACAGTGTGTAATTTTCATATCATGGCACTACGCCGAGATCCCTTCAAAAGATCATTTTAGCCCGAATTCTCTGTCTTACAGGAATCATACTAACATCTTGTAACCTCTAGTTCCCATTTATATTTACCTTCTTGTATATGGATATCATGAATACACCCCCCAAATTGATAAATTTTACCCAAGCAGCAAGTCTCCCAAGGAACAGAAAAGTCCTCTTCAACTACGCCGCTAACAAATACATTATCAGATAATTACACAATTCGTATCCGTCGTGCTTCTCATAATCATTCTAGAGTTCGTTGAACGACTTCTCATGGATCCCCTAGACGGAGTTCATGACATGTCTCAGCTCCATCATATTTGCGACACTGCCATCCAGACCGGCCGGGTCAATCTCAAAATACAGTTCTTCGTCCTTATAATTGCCGGCTTTGTAGACCGAAATGCTAGATCGTTCAGGACACTTCTCATCTTGGCAATACTTGCAGTCGTTGCCTGCTTTGATATCGACAACAAGTCTGCCTACTGGCCTACTACTAGTATCCGATTTTTTGACGCGGTGCGGATCGGCGCACTTGCCGTGGTGTCAGAGTTTGGGGGGAATCGATTCTGGCGCAAGCTTAAAGACTTAAAGACTTAAAGACTTATACAACATATTTAGCGGATGGTTGTGTTTTGCAATTACCTGGCTCAGGGTTGGAGTTTGTCCGCCTGGAACTGGGAATGGATATCTAAAGTTTCCGACAAAACAGAAATTCTATTGGCGGCGGGATTTCTCATGCATGTGGCTTCGATATAGTTCTGCATGGTCACTTGCATACCTGCGCATTCGGGAGTATTGGATGTCCAGGCATCACAGAAAGATTGGATAAGAGTAGGTATGCTATTGTATACCGAGGTGATGTGCCTCAAATATATGCTTTGTTAGAACTGGACCTCCGAATGATGGGGGGAAAAACACCAGATTGTCACCAAATGGAACCGGACGAGATACTTTGGTTGACAAACTAGAAGTTGGAATTCGAATGTCAAGTTGCCTTGTAATATCAATTTGTATTTTTTACCAGATTTGGGTCATTTAGAAGGTTTCTCTTCTAAATAGCCCATATACGGTTAACTTAAAAGTGATCATAAAAACCTGCTTTCCGAGTCTCTAGGAGACGAGCATTGCATCCGTATGAATCTCCAGATATCTTTCCCACAAGAGAGCCCTGTCAACTTCTTTCCCCAACAAGCATCTTATAATCTCACCCAGGTCGCAACGCACCATCTACGGTTCTCTGGTCGATCTTGACGATATATCAGGAGTTGTCGTGAGTACAATATCAATTGGACAAGGCAAGCTTCAATCCTCTCTGTAGAACGTGTGGTAAAATATCCCGCTGCAATAAACTGCCAGTCCTTCAGTTCTTGTATTCTCGGCTTTTCAAAACAAGAACTGAAGTGTTAATCTCGTGTTACTCACAAATATGACCAGGATTATCAAGACGAGGAAGGTATCATCACATCTTAGACAATGGAAGAATGCAAACAGGAAGCACGAGTAGGTGAAATAGTCTTGCGAGTGTTTTATACCGAGGCTAATGGTGCGGTATAGACGTCTAAGGACCCGACGAGGAACCGTAAGGACGACTGTTATTCATATCTCGAAAAGGCGCTTGTCGTGTACACTATCAGTCTCACCCCGATCACAATTGTGCTATGTCTCACCAACTACATTCTCAACCACTCATCGGAACCAACAAGAACAATCATAGCATACACCGTCGGCCTCATTCTCCTCGAGCTTTTCTTACGCTTCACCGAGGGAATATTTGGCCTTCACATATCCTTTCACTTGTTCTCGGTGCATGACGGTCCCGGTAGCGCCCTGGCCTTCTACATATTTTTGTCGAGTGTTTATGTGGTCCATGGTGGTATTTATGTTCTTCACTTGGTCAACTCGTGTTCCGTCATCTGTGGTTCTATCCTGATTCTCTACAACTACCGATATCTTGTTCTCTCCTTAATCTACTATCTCCTCTGCTTCGGCGGCTGTACTATGGTTCTTCTCGTCCTTGGCACCCTCGCTTACTGCATTGGTTCTATGATGCTGTTCACTTTACGTGATAAGTATGGAGATAAACTGATGCGTTTCGCCTGGATTTGAGTGCGGAGTATATTGGGAAGTATTAGGGATGCGGGTTATGACTGGGGTTAGTTAAGGGGTAGTAGATTGAGGGGCTTGGAAGTTTTAGAGGGGGATTTGATGGTCTGGATTTGAAATTGAGGGAATGATTGTGCTGATGGCTTTTAGTGGAGAAAGAAGTTGTTTTCACCGCGTATTGCGGGATTGGAGATTTTATTTATACTGTATAGCGTTGGAGATTTGGAATTCACATTTTGGAGAGAGATAGTTGAATGATATAGGTTTGATATTATAAAATAAACCGCTGGTCCGTAGCCAAGCAATGCAATCCATCATTTTACTCGTGTTATGAACTCCAAAGAACTCCAAATTTTACGCCTCATTTTACGCCCCATTTTGAAATTGACCGCCAACACATGTTCCCATCGCTGATCTCGAAACAGAAGCCAGGAAGCAACTCCCTTGTTTGGGAGAGCAGTTCCGGGTCGACAAATCCAATCGTAGATCCACATACTCGCGGCTCCGCAGATGTGCCAGGAGACGTACGGGAAGTTTTCGATTCCCCTCGTACTATCTCAGGCGAGAAGCTCCTAATCTCGTAGGACAAATAAGTGATTGACAATTCGTATATCATCAAATTTCCAGTGAATATAACGACAGGACTTGCATTCATTTTGTTGGACAGAAAGCCAAGAGTCCCGATGGAGTGAATTCTTTCTCCATCACCAGTCAAATGGTAAAGCTCTTGATATTGAAGCACAAGGCAAGGCAAAAACGCCAAGCTATTACCAAGACTTATGCGAGGGACGGTATCAGCGGCCGTCTCTCACCGATCCGAGACTTGAAAACTCTACTTTCCCTAGCATACGCCGTGAAAGAAAGAAGCCAGAACGATCCAAAATAACACAAAGTCCATTCCAGATAACCCGACGCTCGATAGTGGCCCGTGTACATGAGCGCCAGAAAAGCAATCCCAATCCCTGTTTGGCAAACCACCAGGAAAGTATTGAGAAGACACCACTTCCTCAACCCAGTGAATTGGGCAGGCCCCCAAATCTGATCCGACCACACCACTGTCGTCAAGATAGCACTGAGGCCCAAACCACCAAATGTCGCCATCAGTAGATAACGATGTTGCACATGGTTCTCAAAGGTATCAAAAATGCTAAGAAGAACCAAACAAGCGGAGGCGACCAGCCCCGTAAGCAGCGCAAAGAAACTCGTGACCTGTTTCCAATGCGCGTCGTCCGTTAGTTTATAAAACTTGCTCGAGTATCGTACATGATGGACGACGAAGACCGTCCCCGCAAATGCGATGCCTGTGATGGCGCAACCGACGATGAATACGGGCTGCAAGAGGAATGCTGCGATGTCGCTGATGAATGGAACGTCGGGATTCACCTGGCCGGGGTATCGGGGTTGGCCAATTGCAAACCAGCGGATTAGGAGGATGGTGAGTGTGCTGAACCAAGCGAGTCCTGCTATGAGGGGTAAGACCCAGAGTTTGTTGGAGTACCGTAGGAACCCTCTGTCGAATGTTTTGGTCCAAACGCCAGTCATAATTGCAGATTTTCAACCAGGAAGGAAATTGTGTAGGTAAAATGATCGATGATTGTGGAAATGAAATTATTCGATGGTATACAATGAGAAGATATCTTGTCTGTAGAGCAATAACTATCAGGACGGTAGGCTTTGTTTATGTTTAATTATGATTTCTTCACATGTGTTATGCGACGTCATTTGTGGGGACTTTGCAGCTGTCAGCGTTCTAAAGTTGCATTCGATGTACAAGGATCGGCGGCGGCTTTACCGCCCGATGCTACTCGGCCTCAGGGTTCGAGTCTCATCGTTGTCGCGATGTCAACCTACAGGCAATGGCCACAGAATCATCTAGAAGCTCTCTCCCCTTCTTTTCCATTCCATCAAAATCCATAGGCACCTGCGACGGACGACAGTTCAATAAATATGAATAACTTCACACAATTTGCCATAAATAACGGCAAAATTGACCAATATTCACGAATATGGCTGAAGCAATAATGAAATGAGTTAATTCTGCAACAGAATCTTTTTAGCGTAAATTGATATGAGGATTCTATTTCATCACCGGAGCTCCATGAATTAAAACGGTCCCTGATGTCGCACCCATCTACGTTCTAGACCGCCGTTAAAGATGGGTGGTACGAGCGATTCGCCGGTGTGACCGTATATAAACCTCACTGTACTCTGTACCTAAGCACTATATACCTTGGAATGCAGCCTCTACCTGCAACATGCAACACCACAAGTGTACCACCTATATCAATTTTCCAAGACAAGGTCTAGACGATACACGGTCCCATCAGTATGCTGCAATACTCGGACCACGAATCGTAATCTGTCTCATAGCTTCCAAAGTTAACTGTATACTTGCATTAAACTAACGACACCGTTTAGCTCGAGACACCGAGTACCCAAAAACTTTATACTATACCATAGACCTTTGGGTCTGCCTGGCTATTTTATACAATACCACATCATCATATGCGCTGTTCAGGATTGCCACTAGGTAGATCGTGTTGCTACGAGCAAGCACAGCTGCGCGAAGCATGTATAGAATTTACAATTCATCGGTCTGTCCGGCCCGTATCTGTGCTCTGACGAGATGCTCTAACGTCACAGCTCTTCAGAAGGCCAGTATATTATCAATCTCCGGCTTATCCTACTATCGAGGTTTATGCAACCATCAAAATAGCAATCTTAACTCCCCGAACAAACATATCCATAGGAGGTGGTCCGGGAAGGTTCGAAAAGCCGTTGTCGATCGCATCACATGAAGAAAATTCGTACACAAATCACCAAGAGAAAAGACGTGCGTATGGATGTAGAAAGGGTTGTCGATTCGTAATCACAATGTGAGGTGACTATCTCAGCAAACAAATGCCAAACTCAGTGCACTCTATTTTCACCAGGTATACATCTTTCACTCCTTAATCCCATCCTTCCCAGCCAACCCAGATGAACTGCCGAATCTATTCGCACACATCAGTCCACATCCTCATCAATCATAATTGGCGAAGTATGTAAAAGGTGAATCGTACCGAAAGTAAACTCCGAAAAGTGCAAATTTATCTTTGGCTTTGACCGCTCCAGACACTCTTCAATAAACCATCACGTTGTGCCAATCGGTTCAAAGAATCATCACTCTCGCCCATTGCTCGTACGAATCCGCAGAGAGCGTAAACTTGGTTCTCTCCGGTTGCGCGTCCGTTCTCGTCAACCTTTGCGATGGAGATTTGGACGGATCCGTGGTCCTTGGCCTTGATGATGCGGTTGGTCGCGCTGCACTTACGTGGAACGTAACTGTAAAATTATCCTCAGTCAGCATTTCCCCTTTAATTTTTCCATTTTCTTCGTCGACGGTGAGAAGGTTGAGTGGTGAAAATTATAAGATCAAGTAACATACAGATCGACGAGTTCTCCCTTGTCGTTTTCCATTTTTGCGACTTTTTGGTTGATGAAAAGAGGAAGTTTGGGAAAGTTCTTTGGTTGTCGTTGAGTCGTTGAAGTCGTCGATTAGATTATGAAATTCGATGTTATTTTTCGTGGGGCAGAGAAAATGAGGGCTCCAGTTTAGCGAGATTTTGAATTAGTGTGTGCCATAAATTTGAGGCTCAATTGCTAGGTCAACTTTATGTGGCTTTTAATAATTGAGGCTTAATTACATGTGACCTCGTGATGTCGGAGTTCCAAATCGTGAAAAGCCGTTCGCCACTGCCACTCCCACTCGTAAACAGTAGTTTTGGGGGCGACGGAACGAGAGCGATATTGTATTTTTAAAAAGGTTCTCATTATTATAAGACATCAAGGGCTTTTGTTGCATAAATGTGACAATTGGAATCAAAGGTTACGCGCCTTCGTCTTTCAATTCTATGCGTTGGTCGCAAACTCTCCTTTGGTAATATCAATATGGCTTCCACAGATATTTATACGATTCCTTCCTCCCCCCCTCCAAAATTTACCACCTACGCTATGTCCTCATCGCCGCCTCTACCCTCACCAAGTGAATTGTTCAAACATAATAAACCGTCCATTTTACGGACAGGAAATTGCGCTGCTCCAATTCCTGCAGGCGCAGTGTCTACCTTCATGCGCGCGTCGAGTCTATCACGGAAAGATTCTCTAGGAGCTTTGCAGGAGACTGCTACTTTCGGATCAATTACCACCAA
Source organism: Lanzia echinophila (assembly GCA_000812885.1). NCBI lineage: Eukaryota > Fungi > Ascomycota > Leotiomycetes > Helotiales > Rutstroemiaceae > Lanzia > Lanzia echinophila. The sequence goes on from JWJA01004876.1 coordinate 9,697, forward strand.
TGCAATTGATGATGGAGGAAATAAAGGCGAACCTGCAAAGCCCAAGCAGGCTGGAAAGCCTACCACAAAAAAGGACGTGGTTGAGAAGGTGGCAAAAGCTACTCGAAAGACAGCAAAAAACAAAGACGAAGATGCCGCCGAAGGGATTATGGAGAAGAAGCCGCGGAAGTCTAGAGCAAAGAAATCGGAAGATACCACCGGTGATACCGCAAAAGAGAAACCGCCGCGCAAACCAAGGGCGAAGAAAGCAGATCTAGGTACAGCCGATGATGCTATGCCAAAGGAGAAACCAGTGCGAAAACCTCGAGCGAAGAAAGCAGACAAAGATGCAGATACACAACCGAAGATACCTAAGGGACCAGTCATCAAAACAAGTACTACGGTTGTTGACAAGGGGGGTAGTACGTTTGATGAAACAGTCAGCAAACATTTTACCAAGAAGCCCAGCATGGCGGAGCCGGTCCCTGATATGATCGAAGAGCAAGGATACGGATTGGCAGAAGCGACGAAGCGGCGGAAAAACTGGACTCCAGCAAAACCAAGCTCCAAACCACCTGTAGATGAAGACAATCCGGAGCGCGCGGAAGCATCCGACACTAGTAGTAGTAAAGGGTTTGCAGAATTATTAGGAAACTTTGGTTTCAATGGCGAAAGCAATAAGATTACTTCTGAGAAGAGGCTATCCGATGCGCCTGTGCCAACAAGGAAACGGAAGTTAATCGAATTGGTAACGACGAATATATCTATAACAAACGCCTTAGCCGATTCGAAGGAGAAGGTAGTGAAGAAGAAACCTAGAACTATCACCGAACGCGCTACAGCTGCGTACGTTGTCACAGAAGACCAAGATACAGAACTTCCTGATATGCCTGGACCCTTGGATCAATATTTGTTGAACGAAAGCAATGATGGCTTCAAACTTCCTACAAAGCCTCGCTCCAAGAGCCCGGTGAAGTCTGTGCCAAAATCAAAGAAAGGAACAGCAGCTGAGCCCATTCTCCTTTCACCGGAGTCTGCTTTAAAGCAAGTCAGCAAACAAGATTTTGTATTTGGAACTTTTAGTCAACTAGCACGAGAAGAATCTCCCACTCTACTACGGGACATGCACCTAGCAATGCAACAATCAAATGAAGTTGATGATTTTGATGATCCATTTGTTACGCCGATGTCAAAGGTTCCAGAACGCGCGAAAACTGCGATTGTAGCGAAAAGGAATCTTTGGTCTGTTGCAGCTCGTGATGACCAAGGGGATGTCATGGATGTTGAATTGGTAGACTTGATTACACCTGTCGCAAAGCCACATAATCGATTTATATCAACCCAAACTTCTACACCGCAAAGTTCTGGAAATGATTATTTGATTGATGACTTTGAATACGATCGGCCACCATCTACTCAAGTCGAAACTAGGCATCTTGGCCCCGTCGAAATGTCTATCAGGGCTCAACTCCCCAGCAGTTCCCCCCGTCGCCCCGATACTATGCGTCATTTCTCAACATCTCCTCCACCACAAGCTAAGCCAGCAAACCTATCACCGACCAAAAAGACTACATCTCCCAAGAAAGCTGCCTCTTCACGTGACAATGCGGACCCTTCTATGCCCGATTATACTTTGTTAACAGATATACAACTGGCGAGAGAAATTAAGAAAATGGGTTTCAAGCCAATCAAGAGTCGAAATCGTATCATTGATTTGTTGAAACAATGTTGGGAAAGCACCAATAGACCGGCGCTAGGTATTCTACAGGGAAATATCCCCATCCAACTGTCGCAAGAACAAAACAAAGCAGGTAATTCTGCAGCACAAGCAATGCCGACTTCCCCAAAAAAGAGTCCGGGTAGGCCGAAGAAAAGTGTCGTGGCAGTCACTTCTCCCAAGCGGGGTAGACCAAGGAAGGACGATGCAACAGTTGTGGCTTTAAAAACCAAGGCTAAAGGAAAGGCGAAAACAACGACTGTTGAATATCTAGAAATGGATAGCGACACCCCTCTATCCCAAGTTCGAACGCCTAAGAAACCCAAAAACGCAACAAATTCCACAGAGGATATCTCAGATTCCTCGGATTCACCTCTCACACCATCACCACCGCGTCGCTCTCCATCGCAAATCCGAAAAGCAGCTGCATCTTTACAGTTATCCCCGTCGATGAATATGGAAGACGACGATGAAGAAGAAGAAGATCTCACACCATCCGCTCAGCAAGAACAACTATTCAAGCATATTTCCCTCGCAATTACCAACGCATCACCAACTACAGATCCGGCTAATCCAAGTTGGCATGAGAAGATACTTCTGTATGATCCAATTGTGCTGGAGGATTTGACGGAGTGGTTGAATGCGGGGGCGTTGGGGAAGGTGGGTTGGGTTGGAGAGACGAACCCGAAGGTTGTTAAGAGGTGGTGTGAGAGGAGGAGTATTTGTTGTTTGTGGAAGGAGAATCAGAGTGGTGGGACGAGGAGTAGGTATTGAGTTGGGTGGGTTATGTGTGGTTTATGGTGTTGTGGTGTTAGGATTACTTGTTGGTTGGTTCTTGTATAGCATAGTATATGATGAGATACGATACGATATGGATGGGTGGTGTGCGGCTGGTAGTAGCCTTGTGGGTTTTGTATACTCTAATGATGTACGAATACGACAGAATCGAATTTTTGCATAGCATTTTTGCTTCATGTAATCCTCTTTTGAATGTACAGTACATATACCACGTATCCATGTTCTATCTTCCTACTCGAATATCCCCCGGTGAGCTTCTCCTTTATAATCATCTGTCCTTTCGTAATAAGTATTGCAGTTTTAGAAAAATCTATCTCCCGGCGCTGATTAGATGACGGGTTTAGTGAAGGATTGTGTCCATACCTAGGTATGATGGTCAACCTTTTTTACTTTTACTTTATTAAATACCTAGTAGTACCTATCTATATTACCTAAACAGGACTAGTCTAAGACTTGACGAAGCTCTACGGAGGTGTTTCATCCACCGCCTTCTTTTGCCGGGATTTATTTGTATGGGCAGAACGATTCTGTTGGTAGCAAAATAAAAGCGGTGGATGAAACTTTAGAGCATATACCTGCGTAGAGCTCTCAGCAGACCTCGGCATCCCCCAGATTCCCCGCAATCTAGTTCTTAAGCAGTATGCAATGCAATGCCTTTCATTGCCAATGGACATCGTCATCTCAGATCTTGCATCACAATTGCAAATACCAATGTTGGTATTACGACAAGGAGCGGAATCGCATCGAGGGTAAGGACAATATCTTTATCGCATTCGCGGAGAAAGCCGGGCGTTCGTCGCCTTTGTGAGTCGCAGGTGGCAGAAAACATATACAGACCAAGGGGATTCGCATCTTTGGTGATGTCGGATGGGAATGGAAATGGAAATGGGGCTTGGAGAGGAAATGGGGCTTGGAGAGGAAATGATTTAAAGAAGAGATATATGTCTTCGAGTAATACACCCGCAGCTGCAGATAAAAGCGAATCGAAATCGGAATCGGAATTGGAAACGAAGGAAGAGAAGATAGACATTGCAGTGCCGAGACCAAGTGCTAGGTGGGTGTTTGTACCCTTCCACGAACCCGCCATTCCTCCATGAAAGTCACAAACCACACCGTTTCCCTATGAACTTCCAGCTCTAACATTGTATTTCTTTGGTTCAAAAAAGCATTCTGCTCATCTCCCCCCGAAATGAAGTCCTCCTCCTCCATCGCGTCCAATCGTCTTCTTCATTTCCCTCGGCACACGTTTTTCCAGGCGGGAATCTGTCAGAAAGCGATGGTATTATTCCCGAGGAGGAGAGTGTACACAGGCATACAGATGGGAAGACTTATAGGGTTGCTGCAATCAGGGAATGTTTTGAAGAGTGTGGGATTTTGTTGGCTTTACCGAAGCAACCTTCCTTCTTTAATGGGAATGCTTTATTAGAACTGGATGATGCAAGGAGGGAAGCAGGGAGGAAATCGGTGCATTATGGTGCTGTGGGAATTGAAAAGTTCGTTGAGGAGATGGGGGGCAGGCTTGATGTTGGTTCGTTTTACTTTTCACTTTTTTCCTTTTTTTTCTTCCCTTCCCTTATTATGCCCCAAATGCATACAAATCACCTTGTATATATTCCAAAATCTTATCAACAACCAACTGACTCTCGTGCCGGGAAAGAAAATCTTCACCCCTTCACCCGCTGGATCACACCCTCTAATCTACCCAAGCGCTACACAACACAGATGTACATTTATTTCCTCCCTTACGAATTCTCCCATATCCCCACGCACGACGGCGGACTCGAACACACCACCGCTTCATTCGCCAGCTGTGAGACTTGGTTAAATAAAGCGGGTCGTGGGGAAATTGTGCTCTTCCCCCCGCAGTTTTACTTGTTATCTCTTTTGGCCCCATTTTTGAAGGGCGTTTCAGCACTTCCACCTTCGAGTTCTAATTTTGATGAAGTTATTGAAATGGAACTCCAAAGAGATAAAGTAATTGATTTTCTTAAAACGGATGGAGGGGATGGGACAGAGGTGAATTGGGGATTGAAAGTTATGAGTCCGGTAGCTGAGGGCGTTACGGTAGAGGGGAAAAGTGTATTGGGATTGAGAAAGCAGGGGCCGGAGTTGGTTCTGGAGGAGGAGAGGGAATTTGGGTGGATGAGGGATAGTAGTATGGATGGTGGGTATGAGATTAGGATAGTTAAGGGTCGTCCGTTGGAGATCAGGAGAGCGAAAGGATATCCGCCGGAGCATGATGAAAACCTGATCTGGGAAAGACAGTACTTGAACGAAAGACGCGCCTTGTACGAAGGGTCAGAGGAGGAAGTGGAGGAAGAGGAGAAAGTGCCAGAAGGCTATAAGCCCTATGAGAAAAGAAGGGGTGACGAGAAGAGAGTTATTTTAGTGAGGTTTGGTAAGGAGGGACCAAGGGAATTGGAGGTTAGGGATAGGGTGGAAGCCGTTGTCGATCGCATCAC
>JWJA01004877.1:0-25774 GCA_000812885.1 Lanzia echinophila
CTCATCAAACTTTTTCAAGAAACAATCGTTATCATCATGCGTTCTACACGTCTTCAATCTTTCTCCTTCTCCAGCATCCGCAGCTCTCTTCGTCGCTCTTCTTCCCCCTCGAGCAGCTCCATCACATCATCAGGTCGAGATTCATGTAACTCTCGCGCATCCAGCCCGGCCAACACAATCAACGCAATCATGCATCGCCAGCCATCTATGCAAGATCTCGAAGAAGAGAAGAGGAGTTTTGGCTCTGATTTGGAAATCATGGAGCCAAGACCAATTGTCTACTGGGGTGGTATGGAAGAACGTTTGGGATCCCTTTAGGATCCTCGGGATCTGCATAAACTCTTTCGGCAACAAACAAGTTTCGGGGCGCAAAAGGCAAAGGCATATGAAACCAGGGGATCAGCTGTTCGGGTAGATATGGATGAATGGATGGATGAGGAGTCAAAACAGGTGCAGGTGTGGGCGGGGTTTCTCTTATTCCTCGATGGCGTTATGACTTTGATGGGGTTCTTTCTTGAACATATGGAATGGGGGATTTATTTTGGTGGTGATTATGGGCGCAATATCAAGTATGGAACTGGGAGATTAGGATTGTGACGGCCATAACAGACGTACTGAGGCATGAATGGCTATAGAGCCTATTTTTTTTCTTTTGGAGGAACCATCTCATTGTAATGGTTTCATCACTATTGTTTTGACGAAAAACCAGTTTCAATTCATCCTTTCCAAACAACAAATCATCTCATCTCTGCAATGTGTTAGAACAAAATCATCTCATCTTGAAGTGACAATCGTTGAATGATCGACGTAACCCTAAATATATAAGGCTCTGATCTCTCCATACCGTATATGTTCTCGCTTCACAATCATACCATTTTCTGACCTGAGGTGACAATTATCAACATACCTCACCTGCATGATTTGTGATATGTGATCAATCCTCTGAATCTCCCAGACACAACCAACATGCAATGCATGCAGAAAATTCTGTTTTCTTACCAAAAAAAATCGCGTCAAAGCTCCCATCCAAAATAACTATTTTCATCGGACATCTCCACCTTGCATCCTGTTCTTTTTTTTTTCCGGCGCGGCCCCATTTCCGACCATAGCAAGACTCAGCCACAAAGACCCATAAACAAGGTGTTTAGTTTCTAAGTGCTTCGTGGAGGGAATTTTATGTTTGTGATGAATTTTATATGCGAAATTGGTAGCCGAAAATAGGTGAAGAATAATTTCTAAGCCACAGGGTAGAACAATTTTATTCAAGAAAAAGAATTACGCAGGCGAGCTAGCTGGAAATTGAGTGCTGACGACTTGGTCGGATAGCTCTGCCGAGGTTCGAAGTATATTTTTGGCCCGTTATCATCGTGTGTGGTTGAGATGGAAAATCATGGTACGAGTACGAGCCCGGAGAGGATGAGCTTGGAAATACCCCCGGATGTGGAGAATGAAAGTGAACAGGAGGGGCAAGAATTATCAGATTTGCATGAAAGCGAGGGACTGAGCAGAGGACAGGCTTGGAATCTTTATTTGAGTCATTTTTTGTCCACGTGGAATGGGAGGTCGTACGAATTCGCTGCTGTAAGTTTGGGGCGGTGAGGGAAGACGGCAACTTTCATGAGGATATATGCTAATGTGGGGGTTAGATTATATTTACGGCGAGTGCATGGCCGGATACATTGCTTGCGGCTTCAGTTAGGTGAGTTCTTCGTGCATTACCCTGCTTCTCGTGGGCGATTGAGTCCTGCGATGTTGGAGGAGGAGGATGTTGATATCACGTGATTATGCTAATTACGTCATGACTTTGTAGGGGAATCGTGAGGACGGTGGCTGCTATATGCTTTTCGTCGAGCGTAGGAAGATGGGTTGACTATGCTCCCAATAGATTGCGTACGCTTTTGACGACTATCACCATCAACAGAATAGCCGTCATCTGCGCTTCCTGCCTCTGGTTCTTCATTGTTGATCCCAGCATCGATGGGAAAGCACCTCCTATACTAGGATACTCCATACAAACCCAATATTTAAAGAATGGTGGCTATCTAAAGGATTTGTTTGGGCTTGAAGACGTGGCTTGGGCTGATACGCTCAAGATTATATTTTTCATCATGATCTTAAGCTTTGGCATCCTGGAGGGGTTGAGTGCTAGCGGAAATATGCTGTCGATGGAGAGGGATTGGGTCGTGGTTGCGGCGGCGAAGGAAGGGGAGATGTATGATCTTACTCATTTGAATGCGGTGATGAGGAGAATTGATCTTAGTTGTAAGCTTTTGGCACCGATATCGATCTCGGTCATTACTTCGGCTTTGGGGATTAGGATTGGAGTTGTAGTCACCGGCGGTATGAGTGCGGCTAGTGTGAGTTCATTTCACTCTTTATTTTTACCCTTCCCAATATCCGTTCGTCATTCGCACATGATATTTTATGCTTCTTCCTACCGCCATTTTCCTTTTTCCTATCCAACTATTGTCTTTGCTCTCGTAGACAGGTATGTACAGCAAGCACTTACTGACACCCGAATGTTCTAGTGGGGAGTGGAAATGTGGAGTGCCAAAAGAGTTTGGGCTAGCAATAAAAGGTTACAGGAACGTAAGCCCGCCAAAGTTGAACCTCAGCCTTTGAATGCTACGGGAGGTCGAAATTGCGCTCAAAGAATCGTTAAAGTCCCACAACTTTATATGGATGACTTCAAAAGCTACTTTTCGACGAAAGTATGGCTTCCTTCTTTATCTCTTTCGTTACTCCATCTCTCTGCGCTTTCATATGGCGCTACTTTCATCACATTTCTTCTCAACGCAGGGTTCTCCTTGGATCTTATTACATTCGCACGAGCGACAGGAAGTGTGGTTGAGATTAGCAGCACGGTCGTAACTCCCGTCGGCGTTCAATATCTTTCAAAGGCACATGGCCACGGTCGTTATGATCGTCTACCTAGTAGCCCAATCTCGGATAATGAGACTCTGATAGAGACAGATGCAGAGATCGATGAGTCGGGTAGGATCACAACTGGTCTTGAGCGGTTGGGACTTTGGGGTCTTACATGGCAACTTGTTAACCTTGTATGTCTTCTTTCGTCTTCGGTTCGCTAAATCATACTAAATTATACAGATCCCGGTAACACTTATCCTGTGGAGTCTCTCCACCTCCACCCCACTTCCTTTGCTATTATCCAATGTCCTCCCCAGCATCGACCAACCCATCCTTCTTCCACTCCTTCTATTCACGACCCTCTCACTCTCGCGCCTCGGTCTATGGATATTCGACCTCACTACACAACAGCTAACGCAAACCCTCGTGTCGCCATCAATCCGGTCATCTTTCACAGGGTGTGAGTATTCTCTCGTCGCCTTTTTCGAGCTTGGCAACTACGTTATGGCAATTATCTGGTCCCGACCTGAACAATTCCACTGGATTGCCACCGTCAGTATTGGAGCGGTACTAACTAGCTCACTGTTGTATGCGCAATGGGTAAGGAGTGTTAGAGGACACTTGGTACATTGGGAGAAGTTGAGTGGTGGTTGTAAATGAGGGAGGTGATGAAAATGATTGGGATGTGCCTGATATGAATTTATGATAACGGTATAAGGATTCAACATCGCGACATCTCCACGTGAAGTGTTGCTAACTTCTCCACAGATATCCCACAATGGTACCTGCTTAAGAATAACAGCCTGGTAGGGCAAACACCGTATTTTGTATCTCCCATCAAAATATCCGAACCTGGAAAGCAATTTCGTAAAACATCGTTCTGTGCTACCTCCGTCCTACTTATATGAGACCTAATCACACATAACAAACAACTTCACTTCTTACAATATACACAAAGCTCAGTGGCTCTGAATCATGTTGTTCATGGTTATTGTGTATTTCCTGGCTTTCTCCATTGCCAAAAGAAACCTTTATACCTGTGAATAGATATGTGTACATTCACTTCTACAGTCAATTCACTATCTGCCATATTACCTCATGTTTTATCTTACTTTATTATCACTGTATACCAATATAAATATGGCAAATCTATCATATGAGCTTTTCTACCATAGATGATTTCCACCGTACATGAACAAAGTACTGTATTGTCAAGTATTTCTTAATCACTCATCCTGTTTTTACAATGAACTTAAAATATATCTGCTCATCCACTCCACCCAAACTGGGCCATCATTCACATAAAAACATTCAGCTTGTTAGCAGGCATCTTTTTGAATTCTGATAAAATTTTCCTATCTTTTTGACTAAACAGAAATTGGGATTACAAGGAAAACCACAAGACTGTCACAATAAGCAAGAGTAAGACAACTCTCAAGTTGTTGCCACTGTTATCTGCGCAGGGAACAGTTACTCTCCCCTGTGTGTGGAATATTCTAGTTGCATCTTCAAGTCAAGCACATATCTACTTTTCAAAATACAGCTACTGCTCGATAAAGGATACGATCACGAAACCGCCCTTCTCGAACCTATTCTCCATAATTGACTAGACCATTCTACCGTTATCAAAGCCGCTTCCCAACATCATTTGAAACGATCTATAATAAGCAAGAATGGCGGATCCAAAAGCAAAACCGCGTTCATCCCTCGCTCAATCACAATCCGGAGTCACCAAAAAATGCAAGTCTACACCATCAAAATCATCCAATCTCACAAGTGGCCGTGAATCAGTCACACTCTCAGAAAAGATGCGCAGCTGGACCTCTAACAAGTTAATTTCCAATATCTACTTGCCACATGCCAGGACAGCATCAGCAACACCACGATACCTCACAATCAATCACTGGCCAACAGCACCAGCTTCATGTCCAAATGGTCTCCCAGAAACTGTCCCGATTGAACAAACATGCAATCCACTCTCAGGTGCCACAACACGTCGTGGAGATTACATACTGGCACGTGCGCCCACTTTGGCAGCTTCGAGTTTCTTATCAGCATCACCACTACCATCGTCCTCTTCGTCACCAGCTGAATGGAATCCTTTGGCCTCTTCACAAGCATTTGCTAAAGCTACATCTGCTTCTTCCACCACATCATGGAGTATTGTCAGAAAGTCCTGCCAGGGCTGGCTCAATGTTCCTGCTCGTGCTGTGTTCGCTTCTTCAGACGATTATGAAAGAGGTGCGGACTGCACGACCGACCACGATCAAAAGGGTTCTGTACAGGAAGACGGCAACATGGATTCAAACAGCTCGCCTTTCAAAAATATTGCAATGAGTTCGACCGACTCGTTGGTTATTATAACTAGTGAGCCAGCGTATATCGAGCGAGAGAGAGAGATGCCTGGTACGAACCGCAAAACAGAGGATATTGATTTGGTGCGTGAAGAGGGAAACCGTGTTCGTAGAAAGGATGATCGGGAGCAAGTTGCCAGCCAGATTTTAGATGCAATGAAATCGGATATACGTGATAATCATCATCATACTCTTGCGGGTGGAATGGGGATGTTGGATACATTGGTAGATCAGGGTCCCACTTTGTCGGAGGCCTGGGTGAGGAGGGGTTTGGCTGATAAATCTTTGGGAACGGCTAATAAGAAGGATCGAGAGGATAATTACGCGGCTGAAGAATGGGATAGGAATGTCTCGGCTAGTGACGACGTCGATCTAGGTCCACCGCGGTGGGATACAGGTTCTCCTGGACCACCTACTGAAACCAGCGACACCGAGGACGGCTTTGGAGACACCCGGAGCACCCAGGCCAGCGACTACTTCCCGTCCCCTTCCAGGCCAGTGTTTCTCCCAAACTGCAGCGATCAGAATCGAATATCTCCTCAAAACAATCTCACCGCCTCCGTCTCAACTTTTTCCTCCTCGCCACCACAAGGGCTTTCTACATCAGCTCCACGCCCCAGTCTTACCCGAATGACCAGTTCACAGCTGTCCACATCTTCTGAGGTTTACCGCCGAATGACCGGTGCGCATATCGGGGAGTGGTTTTTAGAAGATCGGAAGCGCGATATCCCAGTTTCTCATCCCAATGCCGCACCGTTAGCGAGACCTTCCAAACATTTGGCTTCTGCCACCAACGAGCACGAGAATACCGATCATCCGCAAACCGCAGCACGCATGACCGAATCTATGGAGCCTACCGAAGATGAGCCACCGGAAGATATCGCGTTAGATCTACCTACGAATGAGTCCGAGTCGAGGCCTCGGAAGGGTGAGGCATCTGATCGCAAGAAGGCGAGAGCTGGGATTATGCAGTATTTTCGAGGGGCTTGCCAGTGGTGAAGAAGGGTCGGTTGGACAAAACTTGAGTCGCTTGGATAGGATATGATGACATTTGGGAGGCATGAATGATGTGATCAGCGTGCTTCTTGGAGACGGGATTAGCTTGCTACGTTATTTTGTATGTGGTGGGGTGATACTATATTATGTGCGAAAATGGGGATAAAGGAAGGCGTCATGACGAGATAAGATATGTATGGGGAACTAAAGAAAAGATAAAAGCGACATGCGGACTGGTGGTCTATACCAGAGCGCAAAAACAAAATTCACGTTATTTGATAAAAGAAAATGTATATTGGAGGGAAAGGACCTCTAGACGTAGATCTATGAGTTGAACTAGATTGGGTTTCTAGTATGGATGGAGAAAATAGAGTCAACTATTAGCAGGTAGATGCTTTTGGAAATATTCCTGAGCATACCCGATTTGGGATAGAATCGATCATTTTGATTACAGTTTAGGGGATTTGTCTCGTGAAGGAGTGAAGAGATTTTTGATGGCTTGCAAATATGTGAATCATGCTATGGCTGCAAAACAAGGGTATGAATATGCCATGAACCAACAGTTCCAAATACGAAGCACGCATTGTCCCATTCATACACAGGCAATTTCACTATTCTTCCTAACCCAGCTTTAATAAGTATGACTTTATATTCTACCTAAATGACCGAGAAATCTCTCTTCCAATTTTGTACTTTCTGTGAAGTTTACATTTTTAAGCGCTGGTTATATTCCTCTCTTAGTTAAGTTAAATGCTTCAGATATGTATATTTTGAATGACGGATGCGTTTTCGCGTTCTCGTGATGCAGCATACTACACTTGAGAGAATATAAAGTCGCAGAATGAACATAGAATTATAAGAGACTAACCCACAACACCACCCCGAACAGTTCCTTCCATATCATGGAACTAGTAACTAGTTGTATGATGATCATACGTCGGTACGCTCGCTACAATTGATGGTGTAAGACTGGTAGCATCCCTTAAGAAGTTACTAGAAGTCGGCAAGACCCAACCATATACAAATCCTACATCGCCCCCAATCTCCGTTTCCATGATCTCACCATATTTCTATAGGTTACTTTTCAAGATATCAGCCGCTCCAAACAATATCTTTCGTTTCCCCACAGGCTTGATCTTAAAGCATAAAGGAAAAAGCTGCTTATGCTCCAGCAATAACGCAAAGTACGTCTGCGGGACTGGCTGTCGATGCTTTGGGCTGATGACGTCGAAAGTTCCACTCCCACAGTCGGACTTACCGTTAACTAACAGGGGGATCACGAGTTCGGGTAATGGTAATGCCATTTTGTATAGGGTTTGGGATGATTGAGTGATCTACGGTGGGAAGGGAGTGGGGAGTTTGTCTATTATTTATCGAAACCCTGTGAGCATCACTAATCCATCCAGCGGTTAGACAAATGTGAGATAATGGGCACAGATACTAAAGTGACATAGATGTATCTTTTGGACGTGGCGCAACGCGTTATCACCCGTTGGAAGTTTGTTATATCCCTACCTACCTACCAACCACCAACAAACCAACCAACATTTGTCCATAACCTAGCTAAGAAATAATTCAACTATTTTTCTTTTGCACTTCGCATGCGAGAAGACCAGTAAAAGTCAAGTGCGGAAGTTGTCCGTACAAGCAGCACGACTCTGGACTAACCACGGAGAAAATCCATCTTACAGATATAGTTTTGCGATTGGAACATATATATCATTTCTTCCTATACTTTTTTTCGATAATGTTAATCCCTCACCCTTTGTTGAAATGCGCACCATACTCGATTCGGCATCATGGAAACAGAATCAAGAAAATTAAACCACTCAACCAATTGCTAATTGCTTGCAAATGTTATCGTTTATCGTTTATCGACCTCTCTCCGACTCGTAAGTTTTCGAAGGTAAATCGACGTTCGTGAAGCGGCGAGAGTTGTAATCGACGAAGTAATATGATTTTCCTTTGTTTCGTCTATTCTTGACGTCCTCGGTGGCGGACATCTTCAAATCTCGTTGGTCAGCCGGGTCGGCCGATAGGAGAGGGAAAAGGTGGCGTGAGATAGAAGGGCTAGATTGGATCTAGTATATTGAGAAGAGAGGTCAACGTCATGGTATTTTCTTTGTTGGGTTCACATGAGTTTGGATCCACGAATTGTGTTCTGCAACTTTATTTCGTGTTGTGGATTTAGCAGGGTCATTGCTGGAAAGTAAAAGAGTGTAGGGGTCCTACGTAGCATACCGGTCAGCTTGTAATTTGATCTAGAGACTTTGGCAAGAAAATACGGTGAGAGAAGTCGCACGTACAGTTGAGACAGAATATCGGGCAGAAAATTTATATGCAGCCATATAATAGAAGCACATACCTATATTTGAAGATACACATTCTGATTTGTTCACGAAGATGTGCTGGTTGTAAACCATTAGTTAGATGTATGAAACGCCCCAATGGTCAAGGCTTCTTGAGTGAAGAAGGGGAATTCTTCAGCAAAGTCACTGAGTTTCCATAGGACATTTTGTCAATGAAAATACTCCCATTCCTGTTGATAAACATGCCATGGCAATCTGCTACCTAAGCAACCGGAACTCTCCCCATCATCTGAGTCCAAACAGTCTTACTCATTTCAATGCACTAATGCAGCCACCCGCATCTGTTGACGCCACCTAAGAATTGTCAGGATTTAGCACCTCCAAACTTACTGTATTAAGCCATATCACTTTACTTTTATTTGGCTTGTTTGGTGGTATCCTGTGGATTGATTTCCCTCATTGCTCCTTTTTAATCATGACAAATGACAAATGCCAAATTGAAGTTGATTGATAGAAATGTTTTCAATATCCATGCAAATTAAACCGGCAAGGAGAAAGACCCCAAAATGGCTAGCAGCATATTCACATTCCAGCTGACCCAAAACGGCAATCCCCATTATAGTAGTCAGCATTCCTCACAACTTAGCGATATCAGTGACCGACGAGATGTAGTAAGGCTGTTGCTTGCCACCCATACCCTGTAGTAGCTATGCATACATATGTATATACGTGCGTGAACTGGTGGGGAGGTTGCAGGTACTATAGTTCATGTAGATTGAGAATTATCCTGGTTCGTTTGTATCAAGCCTCGACAAGAACTCTGTCCGTGTGCTGTCTATCTTGGGATCAAGGAGACATAACTGGAATACTGAGTATTAAAAACCAACCTAAGGTTACACCAGAGCGATGATCTTGGATATAAATATTGACAGCAGTCTTTATGTCCTGGGGTACTTCTTCAATTCTGGACAGGAGATAAAGGATGAGTACATATGTCAATTAAATGTAAGGCTCTTTGGATGTGCTTCTGGAAGATGTGCTCTTCTTCATGATTTCTGAAGCAGTCGAAAACAGTGATTGGCCGAAAACGTCTCCTAAAGCCATGATACCCCAATTCATCCCACTAGCATTCATTGAACGCAGTCCATCTCTCGAATACAAATACATAAAGACCTGCCCACTTCCTTTCTTTTATTTTTTTCTAAGACAAAGGTTCTTACACCTTAGCAACTATCGTAATATGGTGCTTGTTGCTATTGCTTACTTCAATAACAACCCAACTTATAAGACAAAGAAATTTTTTTCAACACTCACAGCAGCCTCAGAGCCTCTGCATCGCCATCAGGGGTACTCATCTCTGGGACGTCGCATATAATTTGCTTATACCACGGTTCCAGAACATAAGCAGCCTAAGAGAAAAGCTGCAGCTGCAAGGAGCCATAGGTTCATCCCAAACCTTCCAACACTGCACGGACCGAGAGAAAAGACAAATGATTCCAACTTGATTCATTTTCTCAAACCTCATACCTAATATTGGAACTTCAGATGAACCCTTTAACCCCCAGAGAATTTCTCTAGATTTTCCAGAACTTTAGAAAAGAACATCTTTAGGGTCTCAGCTCATTCTCGCATTCTTCTCTGGCCGAGGTTTCGCGAGATATTCACCAACAATACGGTAATAGTCAAATTGAAGCCGTACTATTTCGCCACTGAGCAAAAATCACGAGCCAGAAGCTGAAGGTCAAGCAGCATCTCAACAGCCTTATACTGCGCACCGAGAACGTATCTCAACCTCACAGACACTGCAACTGGGTGCCTGCTATCTGTTACCCTTCAAACAGATGAATGATACCTGACTTTATCAAACAGCCAGCCCTATATTCACCATCAACCTTGAGAAGCTTAGTAATATCGAACATATTTGATCCTTTCCCCTCAATAGATCGCAAAGCTGTCTACACCATCAACCAACATGCCACTGTCTCCGCCCCCTTCAAGAAATAGCGAAATGTATCAACACGATCTCCATCATCTGGTGGCACATAATGCAAATACGTCGTATCCTCAGCCGAAATTCGAACAAGACGAAGGTATCCACCTCCAGTCGACTTATAACTCACCCACACTTGCACATGAAGAGCCTTATCTACGTACGCGACAACAGCAAAATAGCTTTCCTTACCAGCATCAGCATCAAGATTCCGGATTGGGCTTACAATACGTGAGTTGCACATAAATTTGGATCCTTCCAAAACTAATTTGAAGCTAGGAGTATCATGACTTCCAGGCACCCATGTATCAGGAAACATATAGCACACCAGCGACGTCGCCGCCAACACCTGCATCGGAAGTACTCAGAACGAGAAGCGGTCTCGCGATCCATAGAGGTGCTCATCATACTCTGAGACCCATGCCTGAAGGACGATCTCGATCGGAGCAGTCGCCAAAAACGAAGAAAGTAAAGAAAGAAAGAATGAAGGCCGAGAAGAAGGTCGCGAAACTTGAGAAGCCGTTGAGCGAGTTAACGAAAGATTGGACCCATGTACCGATTGCCGACATTGAGACATACGTGAATAGATCGGCTGAAGAGCGCCGACGGGAAGTAGAGGATGGAAAGGTACCGGGCAAGGTGAAGCGACCCATGAACTCTTTCATGCTTTATCGGAAAGCATATCAAAATCGAACCAAAGATTGGTGTCTGCAGAATAATCATCAGGTGGTTTCTCAGGTTTGTGGTGATAGTTGGCCTTTGGAACCCGATGCTGTCAAAGAGCAATTCAGCGAATGGGCCCGGATCGAGCGCATCAATCATCAGAATGCGCATCCTGGTTATAAATTCTCCCCTACAAAGCCTGGAGCTGGTAAAAACACCAAGAGAAAGATGTCTGAAGACGTTGCATCCGATGAATCTGAGTTGACCGACTTCGACTGGCAAGGAACTCATTCAAAACGTAATAAGAAGAACCTTCGATCTGCGACACAGCATATGCAACAGCCTGTCGTGTATCCAACAACAAGATCCGCCTATCACTACTCATCAAGAGAGCATTCCATGGAGCCAAATTATGTCAGTTACAACAAATCGTCTTATCAAGCTATCAACCCTGGAAAGCCCCCACCAGCCCAATATAACCAAGCAGATGTGCAGCCAGGACATTATTATCAGCAGACTATTCAAAGCAATCCTTTAGCCAGCGGTGTTGAGGATGTTATCATCAAAAAAACACCAGCTCCGGGAGTCCATTCATATCAAGTCAGCATTCCAGGAGGACAAGAATTTGATATAATGCATCCACACCCACAATACAATCATTCGCCGGCACCGGATTTCAGAATAGATCCTTCGTTGATAGCCCAAGATCAGGTATACCATGACCCTAACTTCCATGAATCTCACCCGGACGGAGTGTATTTCGGTGGTTCCCAAGAGGCAGACCATTCTTGGGGCCCAGGCCAACCGTTCATGAATGAGCGCGACATGTCTCCTGCTCTACAGTATTTGGGCCCGGATCAGAATTTGGATAAGTCGCAGATCCATGACCAACACATGGATGTTTTGAGGGGAAATCAAGAAGGATGGCACATTGAGACTTTGGATGGTGGTCGAGAGTTTGACAACTGGATGGGAGCTGGTGAAGAATGAGATAAATTGTGATGGCGCCCTCGTTGGACATATTTAGGGTGGCTAGAATCGTACATTTCTTAACGCGGTATGGATGCATGGAGTATGGATGGGGGCGGAAATATCGTCGTATGCATTTCTTCTGGTGTTGGTGGTGTGGAATTTGTTTCTTTTTCTCTTTCCTTGTGTATGAAAAAGTCCCTAGTCTCTCAATAGCATACAGCAGTTGAGGCTTGTGTAGATAAGTTATGACCAAATCATCTTCATCCCCTACATCGATCAAGTCGTCTCAAGGATTCAAAGTGGGAACTTTTCCTTTGTCTCTTGTCAAGAAGAACTATGGAATTAGATCCATGGAAGATGTATCGTTCATAAAGCCTTTCTCCGAGGGGGGGAAACCTGGTGGCTCTTGACAAAGACATTGTTCATGCATGTTGCCATCGAGGGGTAACATTTGTGTGACACGGCACCGCGCATTAGGTACATTGTGATTTCACCTGCTTAAATTGGGGGAGCTGGAATCACACTTACATAAAACTTTTCAGATTTTAAGTAGCTTAAGATTAAGCATATAGATCAATTGAAATTGAAGACATTTATTAAAATTACTGAATTCATATCATCAAAATGCCTTGTAGTAAGAATTAAGTTACTAGGTAATCACTACTAGATACTAGGTAAGCAGCGCCAAATAAGTCCATCTCCAGTCCCTATGGGCGCTTGAATGCCCAAGCCAACTACTAACTGCGGTATGTACCTAGGTAGGTACCTGGTAATTTAGTTCTCACGGTACGGGTTCTATCGGTTTATTCTATCGTGGCTGACCCACTTAAAATTTCATCGCGTTTTCCCCAACTTAACGCGATATTCAATTCAATCTCAGTAGGTCGAAAGTCGAAAGTCCAGGAAGTGGTCCTACTTTTCCTTTTTTCCTCTTATCAGATTTGAATATTGTATACAATAAATTCGTTTTATCATGTATGGTGATACTGGGAATAAGTTGGTAAGGTCATTATTTCCTTCTGTTTCTTTCGAAGATGCTAATTAGTTTCAGGTTCAACATGCCAAACGAACCCAAAAACTCGAACACCTTCCTGCATATCAGTCTGAAATGGTACGCGCTGTCACCAGAGAAGTAAGAGATTTAGATAGAGATGTTACGAATATCTTACAAAATTATGATGCCATACACGGGAGCTCATTTGATCCATCTGCCGACCAAGCAACAGCTTGCACTCTCCTCGTCAATCATTTGTGTATACGAAGAAATAAACGCTGCTTGCTCGCATACCACCGGACAAGAACAGACAAACTGGAAGAGATGGTATGGAATGGCAACGATGTACTCGATTTGGCTGCACAGCAACATCGGGTCTCCAACGAAGGTCAGGCTGGAGGGGCCGATTTAGGTAGCGGTGAAGGGAACACCAGCAGTCTAAGTCCAGAAGAAGAGGAATATGTGAGACAGTACAGTGATCTACTTGCCGCTTTCAAAGGACACTGGACCGATATAGATTTGACTGGTAGCCTTGAACCTCCGCGAGACTTGTTCATTGACGTCCGGGTACTGAAAGATGCTGGCGAAATACAAACAGAATATGGGTAAGTGAAGCACACCAATTGGATTGAAAATTACTAACTAAACAATGCAGTACCATCAACCTTACCAAGAATTCTCAATTCTATGTGCGCCAAGGAGATGTTGAACGTTTAATCACACAGGGATATCTTCAAAAATTGAGCTAAAGACCGAATATCGATTGATTTGATGTCACAAATATGCCGCAATGCACGGATAGGACAAAAGTCCTATATCAGACAGAGGAGAACCTATGTACACGAGGCATTTACAGACGAGGCTTATGTCACTACTAAAATGTTAATGGGTTCTAAATAGCATTAGCACTTTGGTCCACCAGAGGACCCTTGCACGAAAGAAAAGGGTCCGGGACCTATTACTTTTGAAGCCGGTCAACGTGGGTTAACAGGGCTCAGTCCCCCATCGGAGACTAAGGGAAGGGAGAGCTTCACGGGAGTTCGCGAAAACCCACAGTACCCTCGCAAAACGTTGTCGTGGTTCTTATTACCATACAAATACAACCCTCGGGGGTGATGTATCAATGTATAGGATCAGGTGAGGTGCAGAACATCATTCCGTATCCTTCGATGTACATCAGCTGTGTGGGTCGGGAGCGGGGTAATCAGGCGAGAATATCTCGAATTACGTTTTTACTTCCTACAGGAAGTGATAATGGGAAGTAATGCTTAAGGATGCTTTCTTGCCTCAAATATCTCGAGGTATAATGGGTAGTTCCTATCGTTATTGGTCATGTTGAGGCTTAAGAGGGGTAAGCCTTCTTAGGCACTGCTGTGCTGCCGTCCCCTTAGACGCTGCAAATGCACGTCAAACACTAGACATGGGGGTATTGTTTGACCAATTAAATCAACGAATTTTAACATACTCAACCATACATTGGATCACCAGAATCCAGAACTATCTCACTTTACCTAATATTGCAATGATCATAGGAGAGGGATTTATTGTCTTACCTCGTGTGTACTTTCTGCTACTCAAAAGAGCATGAGGTAGAAGATATATAGAAACTCCAGCGTAACATATAGATATGATCATTCATACTTAAATTAAAGCATGATGGTACCAAAGCCAGTAAGTTTGTTGTCGATTTAAACCTGAGTCAAATGGTTCCACCCACACTGTTATGCTCGTAGATTTGTTTTCCGAATCTGTGAAACATAAATGGCAAAACGTATTTTGTGGTATGTGGCGCAGATTGGTGAAATCTTTTCAGAATCACATGTAAGATAAAAAAAAAAGTTGTTTCCCAGACGAAACCAATTCATGGGAATGAACACAACATGAATCTTTTCCCTTCATTACACAAACCTACATCTACAACTACTACCTGACGGCACTGACTGTATGTATACCTAGTAGTTAGTATGACACCATCGATTCATCCGACAACATCATATTTTTGAATCTTTGTTGTTCAACTTAGGTCGATTTGGCTTTGCATCTGAAGTTACCTAAAACTAATCAATATCATTGGTTAATATTTATTACCAGCTTTCTGAACCCTTGTTTGTGTACGGCGAAATACTCAAAACCTCCGCACAAAATGTACCTAGGTTACCCCACTATAAAAATTCAAAAATTCAATTTTTTTTTCCTTTTCCAACATTTGGTTAACGACGACAAGGTTTCTAACAGGCCGTGCAGATGCGGATGCAATTACGAGTAGGTAAAAAGGGGTGGGGAATCCCATGGATTATGCAACCCATACGCCGAGAACATCTGTAATTGAAAAGTTCATGGTAAAGGTTATGGCGAATTCGGTTTTTTTCTTTGAAGATATTCATATTGTATCATACCATACCATATACAATACCAACAAGGTACCAATTCACCCACTTTCAAGCTTTTTATTTCTTATTAAATTTCTATTTTTCTTTTTATGGCAACATATAGTTTTATACTACCTACTAGTAGGTACCTAGGTATTATCCAATTCAATGCGGTAATAAGTGAAAACTTTATATTTATATTTTATTTACCCTTACCTACCTAGTTTTTGTTTCTATCCGTCTAGTGCTTCTGGTGAAGCATGTTTTCCCTCAAGTCGCGGTCCTCTCTCTGATTGTTCCATCAAACTAAAAGAGACTAGTAACAGACCAAGTTATCTAGACTTTTTAATTTGTTTTTAATCATCCAATATTCTTTCGTGGTGAATTTATATGGCTATCTAAATTCTCCGACCTTGCTTGTTGCAAAACCATCTGCAAGCCAGAAGCAGATACGGTAATATAAAGGAAAGATACATATTGGCTGCAGCTGGTAAAAATAATGTCTTTACCCTCATCAACTCGGCGGCGAGCCAATTCCTCATCATCTCACACTAGCCCTCGACTCATACCTCGCAATTCTCCCTCACAGGATGGCATTTCTAGCTTGAATTACGGTTCTATCCGTGGCCAAATAGGCCAACAGCCTTCGTCTTCACATCCATCTACTACTTCACAGCAAAGAGAACCAACAAGGTCCTTCGTCCACCTTTCCTATCGTGGTGAATTGGGTGAGCAATTTTATATCAGATGAAACTATATCACTTATTTTAACATAATTGTAGCACCTGTCGACAGCGCACAGTATGCCCGCAGTGTGAGGGAAGATACTGCCGAACTTGCGTCATATGCGCTCAGAGATTCGTCACCCGAACCTCAATCTCCTATCCGACCTCGAACAACACAGATGAATCTCGAATCCTACTTCAATGGCGTGGACGACGAATCCACCTCTAATCGAGAAACGGAGCGTTCGCGACACGAAACTATTCAAGAAGTATCCGAGCCACCTACGCCGGAGGACCACCCCGAGATGAACAATATGGCCAACGGAACATCTGCGATTGCGAATATGCTCCGAATTTCTCCTCCTAGTACATCACCGCCGAACACAGATGGAGAAAGTGGTCACAGGGAGAATGGAAACCGGCTTCTCAATGGTAGCTCAGACAATGGCCGGCTAATAATTACATCCCATGGCGTGAGGATGGACTCAACGGAGCGGACTCCATTGCTACATAAGAACCAGAATGTTCAATCATATCATCCTGACTGGATTCATGGTGAAGATCTCGAATCTCAACAAACGAAACGAACGCCATCCTGGCCGAAGCTCCGAGATGTCATCCAAACGACTAAGGAACGAGGACACCGAGCTATTCAAACTGCCATCAACCCCAAGCATTGGCATAAGAAAGCGATTTGGGAAAACTGTGTCATGGAGCCAGTCAATTGTCTTCCTGCGGTCATTCTTGGACTTCTTCTCAATATTTTGGATGCGTTGTCATATGGCATGGTATGTACTATCCCGCTATTGCTTTGCAACTGCCCTCATGCACGGTACCCCACCAGTTCGGAATTGACAAAGCATATTTTGTCTCAATTACAATAAATCTATTTGAAAGGTGCTAATTTATGTTTTCCTTAGATCTTGTTTCCTCTCGGTCAACCTATATTTGAGAAGCTTGGATCCGCTGGTATATCGATGTTCTACGTGAGCTGCATCGTTTCACAACTAGTATTTTCGGGTGGTGCAAGTGTTTTCAAAGGGGCATTGGGCTCGGAGATGATAGAAGTTGTGCCATTCTTCCATAAAATGGCGTTTACGATAATTGAGGTGGTTGGCGAAGAAAATCCCCAAGCCGTCATCGCCACTACTATCACATCATATGCACTCAGCTCAATACTTACTGGGATTGTGTTCTTCATCATGGGCGCATGCAGATTTGGATATATTGTCGGGTTTATTCCCAGGCATATATTGATTGGTTGCATTGGTGGTGTTGGATGGTTTTTGGTCGCAACTGGATTTGAGGTCACTGGTAAGTGGATCCTACGCATTTGCGGTCGCGCATGACATACTAACAATCGCATCAGCTCGTCTGGATGGAAACCTAAATTATGATTTGAAAACTCTCCATAAGATGTTCGAGGCTGATACCATTGCACTATGGCTAATTCCCTTTCTTATGGCACTATTCGTTTCTTGCACGCAACACCGCATTCCTCCCAAATATTCCAAATTCTATTTGCCTGGATGCATTATGTTTATCCCGTTGATATTTTACTTTTTTGTCACATCTCTGGACGAGTTACGGTTGCCTAATTTGCGTCACACGGGATGGGTTTTTGAGGGGCCTGATGCTGGAGAACCGTGGTGGTATTTTTACACGTTGTACGGTATGTTTTTGCTGCTCACCTTGATGTTTAAACCTTTACTAAAGACTATAGACTTCAAACTCGTCCGCTGGGATGCCATTGCGGAAACAATTCCGGCGATGTTCGCTCTCACTTTCTTTGGCGTGCTCCACGTTCCAATCAACGTACCTGCTCTTGGAATTGCCATTGGAGAGGATAATCTGAACTTAGATCGAGAACTCATTGCACACGGAGTCTCGAATGTGCTATCTGGGTTCGCGGGAAGCGTTCAGAATTACCTGGTGTATACGAATAGTGTTATTTTTATCCGGACAGGTGGGGGAACTCGTCTAGCTGGTATTCTACTCGCCATTGCTACATTCGGCATCATGATTGTAGGGCCAGTTTTGATTGGGTTCATTCCAGTCATGATGGTCGGAGTCCTTATTTTCGTCTTGGGTTTTGATCTTCTATATGAAGCTGTAGTGGAGCCAAAGGAGAAGTTGAAGGTCCTCGAATATCTGACGGTAAGAGCTATTACATTCCCGACTATCATTGCCTACTGACAACCCAAGGTTATCGCTATTGTCCTAGTCATGGGCATATACGATTTCGTGTTCGGAATTTTCTTAGGAATTGGCCTTGCATTCATATCACTTGTGGTACAGAGTATGTACATCAACTACCTTATTAACATTGTTGAAATTAAATACTAACGCGTGTTCTAGCTTCTCGAGTACCGGCTGTGCGTGCATCATACTCCGGGGAAATAGCTGGATCTACTGTTCGCAGGAACGCCGTTCAGACACGATATCTAAAAGATGTAGGCCAACAAATCCACGTAACAAAACTAGCTGGATATCTCTTTTTCGGCACCATTGTCAGTGTTGAAAATCGCATTCGTTCATTGATCGAGGATGAAGTATTCCATGAAACACCAATACGATATCTGGTGTTTGACCTCTATCATGTAACGGATATTGATTATTCGGCTGCAGAGGCGTTTAATCGTCTCAATAGGATATTCAGCAAAAAGGGCGTTACTCTTCTTTTGAGTGGCGTTGATACAGAAGGACCCCTAGGACAAAGTCTACGCGCAGTTGGTCTCGGCCAAGAGGGGAACGAAGTCAACCTGTTCCCCGATCTTAACTCCGCATTAGAGAGCTGCGAGAACGAATTACTAAAGACTTTTTACACGCGCCAAGAAGCTCGCACATCGCGCAATGCGCCAGCAAATCATTTGGAAGTCCCCTCAAAACGAGTACAAGATAGAAATTCTTACTCACATTCCTTCGACACACAATTCAGCTCACCACGACGTAACCACCTCTTCCTGTCGGCTACCACTGCTTTAGATGAAACGATCCCGGATGCCAAATACTCTAATTTCAAAGAACCTCTTCGCCTCATCCTACAAACTTTCCAAGGTCTGACAGATGAAAATGAGGATTTCTGGTTCCGAGTTCTCCCATACTTCAAGCGCAAAACTTACCCTGCAGGTACAACACTTTACCATCGCAACGACAGTGCCAACGGTTTCTATCTTCTCGAAAAGGGAATTCTCCGTGCTGACTACGAGATGCCACAAGGTCGCTACTTCGAGAGTATAGTCGCAGGAACCACTTGTGGTGAATTGCCATTTTTTTCGGAAACATCGAGGACGGCGACGGTGGTAGCAGAAAGGGATTGTACTACTTGGCTGATGGATAGGGATCATTGGCTGGAGTTGCAGGAAAAACAACCGGATGTGGCTAAGGAGTTGTTGAAGATTGGTATGAAGTTAACGAGTGAGAGGATGAGTGCTATTACCAGCTACGTTTTGACTACAGCTGGATAAGCGGTTATTTTATCATGGGAAGGATAATTGAATTGTATAAAAAATTTGACAAACATAGCGGTGGTTGTAATTACGGGCCCAAAATCATTTTTGGCACAGCGTGGAAGAGTTTTGACATTCTTCTGACATTGGGGGCGTTTAGGTTTGGATAATTTGAGTGGGATTAGATAAAAGAGAGATGCCAAAGTCATTTGGGGGAAGGGAAAAGGAAAATAAAACTCCAAAAAATGGAAATCGGAATGGAAAACAACAGTACAATCAATACATAGTGAAGTGAAAGCTTTCTAAGCTATTAGAACTATGGTGCCGAGGTAGTTAGTTGGATTAGAGATACCTTTTGACTATTGGAATCAGAGCGGTATTTCAAACATTGGTTTATTTGGTGAATAGTGTGTTGCTGAATCTAATTTAATTTGTTGTGGCGAAGTATGCAACGGGCAATAAAGCGTACGGATATGGGATGCGCAAGGATGTGAAGACGACGACGAATTGTTTCATCATGTTTACTGCTCCATTCACCCTTTTGATGCGGTATGGAAGTTTTGATGGCAATCTCGAGACGTTCATAATACTGGCTGGCGACTAGTGATATTGGTCTGGGTGTGTGGGTGTGGGTGGATGACTACAGTACGATCGATTGGAATTTAAGGGGGGGGTGAATGTTCGAATTTAGAGGTTGCATTACTACACGCTTCTGATATCTTCTAGTGAATAGCCGAATTAAACAGAATTAAGACAAGAAAAGTAATGAGTGGTTGATTAACACGGAAGTTTTGGTGTGCTTGAGTCACTAATAGGGAAAAGAATATCGTCGCCGGTAGGGAGACTCTCTGCAGCAGGTACTAGACAAGTTGGTTAAAGGTATCCAGCCCTAAAGTCTCGATATTCGATGTCTCAGATCCATAGGTCAACATGTGGCTTAACTGGGAAGTAGTAGAGCCTCGGTGGAGAGAAGGGTGGGTCATCTACTTACGTATATCCTGAGGAATCACCCAAGATCTTTAGTAAGGTACGTGATGAAAGTCGGAATAGATTAAAAGATTTGATAGGTTTGGCGATGTGTGCTGGTGAAGGAAGTGCTTGATACTTGGGTGCATACAAGATAGGAGGGCGAAATTGGTGATATGGGTATTGGTGAGTGACCAGATTATGAGTAGAATGCGGACGAGGAAGCTCGAATCAGTCTTCGCCCCAGCAAAAAAAGGATGTCTAAACCTTCTCTCTCTCTTCCCCCTCCTCTTTCTCCCCTCCTCTTTCTCAAGCAGTGTAGTCTCAACAACATCTATCAGAATTCTCTCTTGTTTATCATATTACGAACCGTAGAATTCTACGAATAAACATTAAAGTCAGAAATCTAGGGCGATGTCTGATCCGACCGTGCCAGCCACACCAAGTAGCCCTCGACCATCAGAAAAGGAAAAAGAAAAGACTCTAGTAACCAGTAACTCGAAGTAACAACCATCTGATATAAAAGTATCACCACTCAATACTCTGTAGTTTCGAATACAAGACCTGCTCACAAAATATCAGAAAAGAGAGTCCAAACTTAATACTTTCACTCCGCAGTAGCTGAGTAGCAGAACGTTCGCAATTGCATTGGGGTTAACCCTGATGTCTCCTGGTGACTTGTGTTCCGACCGAGCACGTCTTCGTTCATCGCGCATCTACAGTGGAACTATTATAGTGGCCATGTATTGTTCGAAAGTGAGTTTAGCACGTGTCGTTCCCATACTGTACTGTCAATTTGAGGAAGTCCTTTACAGAAATACTTAATGTAACAGCGGAAAACACAGATGTCTTGCAGAAATCCATGCAAGCGGTGTCAGATAAGATATGAATATCACTCTGGGGTTATAATGGATGTAAGGACCTCGACTCAGCAATGTCAATCGTTATTATCCAGAGCATACCTCGTAGTAGTATTCCCTTCTCATGCAAATTCAGATGGATTTTTTGGAACTTGATGCCGTACCAGTACATAGAAGAAGAAAAACAGTTGTTGGCGGGGGGGCGATGAAGATCCTTTTCATGGTAAAGTCTATGGAGGTCTGCTATGGAAAGCATCTTTATGTACTGAGCTAAAAGGAGTGTTAATTGCCAATTCACAGAATCTGCAGTGTCCGGTAACGTCATCTAGACTGACTAAGTTGATTGCATTGGCAGAATAGGAATGCAAATCAACCATGCCAGCCGTGTTGGCCAAGCTAGCTAGGCTCGCTAAGCGAATCACCACGCCCAAGCTAGCCTACCCTACGCTGTTCAAGCCGACCTAGCCTACCTGCTTCATATGAAACAAAAACTAGACCTCTGCCCAAGAATTGAGCCGTCTCTGCTAATGTAAAATGAAGAATATTCACATTTATCCGCTTACTGTAAGTCTTGAGCTTTGGTACTCGATACCTCACAGAGCGTTCCCGCGCTGAGCGTGCTTTCAAGAGGGGATCGGAGGTCTAGACTTCGAGCAACGGGTATGAAGGCATCAAGAGCATGTATACATAATTAGCTCATACTCACTATGACTTGAACATGTTGGCAAATTTTGTAAACTCTCAATGTCATTTTCCATACTACCACTGATACCCACTGACATAGCACTTACCACAGATTTCACCTCATCTCACCTTCAAAACATGTTTCGGCAAGTTATCACCGCAGAGTGAGCGTCAGCAATTTGAATACCCAAATTCCGTCTCTTTTCAGCATTGATCATAGATTTCAGCTGCCAGAGCATTCACCCTAATTATTGAACTCCAATTTTCAGAGTATGAAGAGTGAATGAATAGACAAGATAACAATTCAACTCCAGGATACACTTGCCTCTCAATCCCGGCAATTCTTACCCCTCGTCACAAGACAGCGCCCGCACATGCCTTGCGTACTAGCAATATAAAAGAAGGCAAGTTCTCATCAACACCAGTATCATAACTCCTACCTTATCCAACCCGGCACAATAAGTCTTCTGTGAGCCACCAGGAGATCCATCTCGGTGTTTGATGTAAACAACCTCACAGTTGGAATGCTGCTGCTGCGTCGTCTCTCATGCAAGGTGTTTGAGTTGAGGATACAGGGGACGACAGTAGAGACATCGGACTATAATGACAGCATTATATCCATCCCATCAGTAACGAGTGAATTTGGAAAAGTAGGTGTTCGACAGCTAAGATGGTATTATATGGGGAAATGACAGCAAGCTTGACAATTCAACGGCACACAAGTCTCATCTCACAGCTTTCGAGAAGCCTAGTCCTATAAATCTATAACGACAGCGATGGTCAATCCACCATATACCATATACTATCTACCGCATATCAGCAAAAACGCACATCTATCGAAACAACAATCAAACACACGAAAATAGTAAGAAACTCCCAGCATAAACCTCCCTTTACGGCACATGTTTGGATAATATTTGAGAGAGTGGCGACAATTACAAAATTTTCAAGTTACTACCATAGTATAAGTTCAATCCTTTTCCAAATCGCAATTGAGTAAATAGCTATATATCACGCAAAACGAATCCTCCTCGATCATACCACCATGCCATCACATCTCAGCCGACCGTCCAAATCTTCGCACTGGTCGATGACTTGAAAAAGACAACCTTATCGCCTACGTGGTTGCAGTGAGGAAAAGAAAAGACAGCATTCGCTAGGTGAAGCGAGGGGATATTTATAGTATTTCGACGCCACTGCGCGATATCAAAGGCAAGAGGGAAAATGGGAATGGGATAGTGAATTTGGTACTTACGGTTTGTGGATCCAGATATCATGAAATACAGGCTTATTGCCAGTTGGCAAGAAGTGAATCGTGGTGCCCAAACGAATAAGGGCATAGTAGTAGTGTGGAGTGCTTGTAGATATCCCAGTGCGGTTGCGTTTGCGGTATTTGAACGTTTATAAATTTTCAAGTTTTGAAATCTGGTGGAAGAAAGTTGGAAACGATGTAAGTGCAACTTACTTTGGTATATCGAATGATGTTGCCTCCACTTTCATAATTAGTCAATTCCCCCGCGCAAGGGAATTGACGAGTGAAATAAAACCGAGAATTAAGCATATTGGAAGGTAATCATCTGAAGTGTTAAGAGAAGATTTTGAAAATACTGTTAGAGCCATGTGTAAGAGAGAAAAGCCAAAAGGTTATCATCTCATCTGCTGTCTTAAACTAAAACCAAACTTGAGTTGAAGAAAGTGACATTTGGAGTTGGGGTAAATTCCCAAGAAGGCAGTGCATGATTCCAAATAAAATGATTGTGCTTCTTACGGAAACAAGAATTTGAAATGAGTATTTGAAATGGCTGTTGTTACTCAGTGGAATGAAGATGAGATATAGAATTACGGGGATTTGCTCTTGGCTTTGTATCATAAAATGAGGAGACTAATAATAAATGCAACGTCTCTTGATACCATTGTATTCATAAAGCTGATATCTAACTGACATCACCATTTCTCTCTCCAGCACACCACCAGATAATTCCACTACCAGCGCCTCCATTTTGATTCTTCATAACTATCTCCCTCTAATCCACAAATCAGCACCATGTACGCCCCGCCCGCGCCGCAACCTCACCGGTCTGCCACCCTGCAGCCACGGCAGGTCCACATGCTCACTGCGGGCGCTGAGCCAGTAAACTCTAGTCCCATCTCGTCGAGTATAGAGTGCTCGAGGAATTTCTATACCATATCACCAACTGGTACTAAAACCAGCACTCCGATATCCTGAAGATGAGGCAAGCTAAGGTGAAGTTCTTACTTGGAACATACTCGCCGCTCCGCTCTCAGCTCACGTGTATATATCAGGTGAAGTCTGCTTCAACTACTATATCACGTTCACCCCATACAACATGCCGAATATCGCAAGCATATGCACACTAATGCCTGTGCGAATTCTCAGCAACCACAGCCCTTCTCATATCTGCCAGTACGCTAAACTAAACTGCATGCACGTCAACCTATCTACTAACAAAGCACAGAAGGAGGGCGATCCTCCATTCGCCCAACCAACTAACCATCCCATTCATCAGCGCTCTTCAAACCCCAAGGAGCTGCGAGCGAACAATCTGTTCCGCGGAGCTCCTTGGTCCCTACTCAAGCTATTCACATATCTATCTCTCTACCATATCCGCAATATACGCAATATCCGCAAGCCTTTCTCAGAACTCCTTAGTGCCAACTCCTCAAACAGTCACAAATCTATCTCTCTATCCACCATACCCGCAAACCCCGCAATATCTCCAAGCCTCCCAGATGATGCGCTAGAGACCAACACCATTGACAGTTATCGGCAAACCCCTCTTTAAGCACAATTGACACATAACTATAAGATAAGTAATCAACTCAACTCATCTCACGCCGTCCATATGCAAGCGACAATTTCTCCAGATTATGATAAGATATACATACACTACACCACAGCCACAGCATCAACGACCAGTCCGCGCGCAATAGTTAGGGTGGTATGTACCCCGACTATCCCACCCTTACGCTACCCTGCGCCTCCCTTAGCTATACATATTCAGCCCAGCTACTCATCAATAGTAGCAACTACCCCGCAATCCATACATTTGGTACCTGTATCCATGCCTATTCGAGAGTTCGCTCGGCGAACAACGCCATATCCGAAGCATCCGATGCACCACTTCCCAAGCTCCCGCTACTAATCTATGCACTAAGTATGTATGATTGTGACAAGTACTGTACGTACTATCACTAGGTAGCTTCTTAGTTACCCATCTCGTAACTTATCCAATCACAGCTGCTCCATCTTCATTCTTCAATAGAGCGTTTCTTCTAAAATTATTGGCATTTGGATTAGTTCGTATTCGTGATCGTGGTTGGATTCTGCTACAAGACGTCTTTAACGCTTGTAGTCTTTAAAATAATCTGGAGAAATTGTCGCTTGCATATGGACGGCGTGAGATGAGTTGAGTTGATTACTTATCTTATAGTTATGTGTCAATTGTGCTTAAAGAGGGGTTTGCCGATAACTGTCAATGGTGTTGGTCTCTAGCGCATCATCTGGGAGGCTTGGAGATATTGCGGGGTTTGCGGGTATGGTGGATAGAGAGATA
>JWJA01004878.1:0-26366 GCA_000812885.1 Lanzia echinophila
AAGATTCACTTCAAATAAGAGACCAAAGTACTTACCGCTTTCTCATGCTCCCCTAATGTCGCATGAATTACACCGCAATTGAAGAGAATTTTCGAAGTATCTGCAATACCATCAAATTCCTGCAACGCCTCATCAAATTCATTATTATCGTAACGTGCGAGGGCAGCCACCCAGGTCTCGATTTCCTATAGAAGTGGTTAATACTTCGGTGTGGAATACCATTCTACCACCCACTGACCTGTTTCAAAGACATGACGAGGTTTCTTTCTCAATTATTACAAGTATTCGGGATAAACGTCCGTTGCTGGTCGCCGTCGTGAGCGACCAGCTGTAAAGCGGTGTAAAGACGTGATGTTGTGCTTGGAAAATGCTGTGCAAAGTTGTTCGGTTTTCGAGTACCTGATCGGCGTACGTTCTTCCTCTTGCTGCGATTAGTGTTGTAGTAATAGTATGTATTCTTTCGGAACCGTCCAGCGATGAAATTTTTGTCTTTGAAGAGTTGATATTATTCCCAAACGTATATATTTGGCGGCTAGACACAAAAATCTCTGTGTACGATTGGATGTTCCGTCCTTTGGGTTCGTTGCTATTAAGTGGTAGTGGGTGACGGATTACAGAAGTGGGTAGGCGGGACGCCCAGAAAGGAACGTGGAGACAAATATATTCCGTCCTTGTGATTTAGTGTGTGCGTAATGAAATGCGATGAAATCGAAAGATTGCTTCCTGATTTTTCTTCTTTTGAAAGTAGTTTAGATTTCAAATGCCAATGACAAGGGAGTGTGATGGTAATATGCAAGAGGAAATGTCGAAAATCAAAATGTGTAAAATGTAAGGTACAATTGCTGAAACTAGAGTAGTAACTTTGTTACGATGAACGGAGATTTTAACGAGTGGGCGAATGGAGAAAGACAAAAAAACACGACACAGAATTTGGCAAGCAGCGCCTAGAAAATTTACTTTTTCTTTTTCAAATGGTTGACAACCTATCCTTGTGTGCCCTGGCACTTTCTAAGTAATGGGAGTGGTATGTATTTTGTCTAGGAGGTGGTTGATTAAACGAGTTGGCTTTTGATACCGGGTATAATATTTGAAGTATTGAAGTGCGTGGGTGAGGGTGGTTGTGATGTTAAAACCGTGCCAAAAGAGTGGAGGTTATATGATCCTAGCAAAAAAAAATGGTGATGCTTTCGTGCACGGGAACTACCTCCTGTATAGGTAAAGTCGCACTCAATATGTAATGTACGAAGGAAGTATCGGAAAATTTATATCAAAATTAAGAGGAAGAGAAATAACATTATTACTGAAGAAATATTTATGATGAGGGGGACATGAATTTGGAATTCAAAGGTTAGGTTACAATGACTTCCAAAAGTACTTTGGGGATATGAGTAGGGATTTTGAACCTATTTCATAAGAAAGAAGGTAAGAAAAATAAGAGGCTGTCCCATACAGTAGCGGGAATATATGATTTAATTTGTCACAGTTCCTCCTCAAAAATACAATCCCCCTTGTCAAGACAAGGAATCTCACTATTTCAACTTCAACTTCAACTTCACACATAACTTATCAAAATACATTTAAACTGTAGTCTTATAACCACTGAAAGAGCTAATGATATTGTAAAAAAATAAAAAGGTCTAAAATACCCACCTATTAGGTACCTACAAAATCCTACAAAAAAAAGATCTAAAAGCTAAAAAATAAAAGATCTAAAAAGGATTGGAATTTATCAACTGTATCTAATTCTACTAAGATATTCAAATTGATTGGGTATAAAAAAACTTAATTATGGATTAAGGTTGCATTAGACTAAAGTAGCAGTACCTTTTAAATGGCTTCCGAAACCAGTGTGAAGTTCTTAGAGCTTTGATTCAAAGCAAGAAGTGTTCCAAGAATCCCCATATTTCATCCCGATTGGATGGTTTGATGGCGCGTAAAGTTCTTATTTGGAAAGTCTGTGCTCTTCTTTTTTTTTTCCTTCCCTTGCCGTTACCTTACCTTACCTTCGCTTTACCTTATTTCCCCACTCTCGCTATCGCTTCACTTCATATCACCACACTTCATTTCATATTTCACTTCCAAGCTTCGTTTATTTCATAATTTTACGAGCATTATTTCCTCTACCCTAACCTACAATAACTTGGCAGTTCCCTTCTCGAATCGGAACAATATCATGCATGGCATTTATATCTACTGCGTCTATACGTACATTCACAAATCCTATGTTATGTCAAATCACCAACTTGCAGTGGTTCTTTCTTGCACCTTGCACCTGTTTGCGGGAGTGTTTCGATAGTCTAATGTATATTTGATGTATATATTTATAGATCTTTATAGCATATCGTGATAACGTGTAACTATTCATAGCACCGCATAGGTTGTATCCCTCCCTCCATCCATAGGCGGGAATCTAGAATCTTTACGACCACCTACATACATTATTTCACTCCGTAGTCCTGTACTTCAACGGTATTCACAATTTCACATTAGACGCTGCCAGTTGAATGGATGATGCGGAGATGCCAAGTTTTTTCTAAACTCTCTTAATATGTTGGACGACTTGGCATCCCCAGTATTGGCATGCAGTGATAACGGCTTATTAACTTCATAGGTTACTATAAAATTTCCATACATATATTGAGCCTGACGAAACGAGAACATCTCGATGACAATGTTCCCAATGGACAACATATCGCCGAAAAGATTCCCGAGTGGCCGAACGGTCACCAAATACTAGTAGCCATGTAAAGAACACCATGGAACGATCGGGATTCGCATAACCCGAGAAAAAGATCTGTTAAGAAGAATTCCCACAGTTTACCTTAATAGGATTCTGATCCCATAATAAATGTTAAGCGTTGAACAAAGCGCAGGAGCTTGGCCCGTCTCAGGGGGAGACATTTGACGATGGGACGAAACTCGCTTCACCCTCACCACGTTTTGGGATATTCCCGTGCACAGCTTTCAACGGTCACCCACGGAGAAAATATTCCTTAGTAAATGTCCGTTATACCTGACCTAACGCTGCGATTTTGCGATAGGAACAGATGGTCGATAATAAAAGGCAATCGAGTTATGAATTTAGTGTAGTAGTACGTTTACGCACAGCAAAAGCATAAAAAATAGCAATACAACTTTCCATCTATACTTTGAGCTTTGAAGAAGATTAACTTAAGGGCAGTCCCGAAAAATTAGAATTTTTTACTAGCTGTCATGATGATAAAAATCCCAGCAACCCAGAGCCAACTCACAGCGTATGGCGATAGTTTCAATATCAAGATTAAGGACATGGTAAAAGGGGAATGATGGCGAATGTCTAATCTAATATGAGATCAACATGCAAGAAGGCTTGATTCTGCGATAGTAGCGATACGTATGTACGCGACCTGGGGAGTAAGTAGGCAGGGGAGCGGGGGCTTAGCATGATCTCACTCGGACCTTGCTTGATCGCCATACCCTACGCGACCACTTTACGTGGTATAGGGCGTTTGGCGGCCGTGTGAAAAGAAAAAAACAGGAATCAGAACCGGTAGATGACAGGAGTGAAACGCACAAAGGCTTATTAGTTTTATAGTAGGAGAGCCCACATCTTCTTTCCCACGTTTTGACCACCCTGGTATCGATCACTCCTTCATTTTCTTCCTTGGCATTGCTTCTTTCGTTCGTTATCGTATTGCCCAATCTTTTAGTTCACATAAATATCTACCGTAGACTATCGTACGAGATGGTACGCTAGATCGTACCATTTGATTACTGCGTCATCTGATATATAATCAGAGCATTCCCTTGCTGACCTCATTCTTTCTCTCTTCCCACAATGTCTTGCCTGAGCAAGAACAAACAGTCTTATCATTATCCCATACCCCTGCGCTCCGCGCGATAACACCTACAAGTGTATTCTCGTCGTTCTTGTCAAACTTTTCATCTCCCTCATGCTGTTTCGAGACCACCATCCCCCTCCCAATCATCTCCCATACTTGAATAGGTTTATCGAGAAACACACTACCCATGCCATCCTTCCCAACTGTGACTGCACCCAAAACACCTTTAGGCTTATTCACATCATCACCTTTCCAGAGCCCCGCTGTGGAAATCGCTCCATTGGAGATATCACCTGCTTGGCGAATAGTCGCCCAATATATTCCCTCCTCCAGTCCTCGAATCGTAAGATCAAGTAATGTCAATTGAGGAGAAACTTGTACCATTCTCACCAACCCCCGTACCTTATCTGACACGGCCTGATCATGTGTCTCGAGAATGCACACAGCCGCACCTACGCCGCTCTCAGTAAACCATTCCCAAACCGCGTCGACGAACCAAACATAACTCCGCCAGTCTCCAGAACAGAACATGGGCCAGAAAACTTACCATCAGTATTCCCCGAACCCCTCAAAATCGCATCCCTTCCCGTCTCCTCAATAGCTTTTACAATAACGGACGGCGCAGCTATGCATTAATTACACCAATCAGTTCCAGAATGTTCAAACCTAATCTCAACCTTACGGAGATCCCTCCCGATTTAGCGACGTGACAAGAAGGAAAAAAGGAATACGAACTTGTTCCCTCAATAGTTACAAGCTGATCCTTAAGATTCGCTTCGACTTTCTGTATTCCATCCAACTTGAATAAAGAGCCTTGTATATCTTTTATACAAGCTTTGCATGTCATAGGCACCGCGAATTGTGTCTGTACCCCTCATTAGATTTGATTGATTCTGTTTGCTTGCACGTGATTGGTCAAAGGAAGTTCACGGCTATGACGAACCTGGAATGGAGTGGTAATGGCCATTTCGGAAGGATAATTCTTATGAAATTGTAATATGAGTATTTAAGTGACTGTCTAAGATACCCATGAATTAAATCTAAGATTAACTTATTATAAATGTGCGTTTAAATCGACCGACAAGTATCAAAATAACGTGGGGCAACAACGGCTGCTTTGAAATCCAGCCCGAAAGCCGATTGTTCAAGCCTCGCCAATCTGAACCAATCAAAATCTCCGCAGAAAAAATGTCTTGGCATCTAGAACCGCATTCACAATTTCGAGGTTGATGGTTTACAGGTTGCTAGTTTCCACGACGGCGCCATCAACGTTGAATAATTACGAAGTTTACCCTTTCAATTGCGTATAACTGGAACAATTGGCCAGAGTGCCAGTAAATATAAACAATGTCGCAATTAAATGGATTCGTAAGCCTTCCCACACTGAACTTGACTCCATCTCATGGAAAACCCACCAAGCCAAACAGCTCTCAAATCCATACATAACTAACTCACCTCCCACGCAGACCAAACTAGCCTACTCCCGCACCTGGCACCACGTCTCCGCCAACACACCCCACCTGGGACTCTCCACATTACGCCCACGCCCTTCCGCAACACTACCCCTCCCCCAAGAAGTAACCCCCCCTTCACTCGGACGCCTCGCGTCCCGAATCGCCATCCTACTCATGGGAAAACACAAGCCTATCTTCAACCCATCGACCGACTGCGGGGACTACGTGGTGGTAACCAACTGCGCACAGCTGCACACGACAGGCAAAAAGCTTTACCAGAAAAAATACTACAGACATAATACGCGACCCGGAAGTCTGAAGGAGATTACCATGGAGGGATTGATGTCGACGTTAGGGGGTTCTGAGGTCCTAAGAAAGGCTGTCAGTGGTATGTTGCCGAAGAATAGGCTGAGGGATGGAAGGTTGGCTCGATTGAAGGCGTTTGAGGGCGCGGCGCATCCGTATAAGGCGAATTTGGTGAGGTTTGCGGGGAGGAGGAGGGATTTGATGCCCGAGGTGGTGGTGCCGAGTCCGGAGGTGAGGGTTTGAGTTTGGGGATGGGGATGGGGGTATGCGTTCTGCGATGGTGTATTGAGGTGGATATCAAGTGTGTATGATTTGCATCGGGTGCCCTGGAATGGTGTATAGGGTTATACTGTATATCAGGCAAAAGACATTATGAACTCACGGATTGAGATTGCCCGCGTGCAAAATGTGTACGGATGCAAGCTATGTGCAGAAATGAAATATATATGCTTCATTGCCGAGTGATGCATGTTTAGGGATATTAGTATCTCATCTTAGCAATTACAGATCAGCCTCTTCAAATTGGGTTTACTTGGGTGTGTTTGGAAGAAAGTCGGAGTTCGTCATTCACAAAGAAAGAAAAGCAGGTTCTTATGTTTGCTGGGGGTTGGCTCACTCCATACACAAGTAGAGATGGAACGGTCAAAATCATGGATGCATTTCATTCATCATGGCCTCAGTAAGCCAGATACCAATCTCCATCCGATACCCTTCAGGCTTCTTTGCTTTGACTTCCCAAGATCCTTCTAGAGACCACGTCATATAGTCGCCAGCATCACCAATCCAAAAAAGAAATGAAGAAATCTTGCTATTGTGTACGCTCCAAACTCCTCTCCAAACACCGTATCCTGCTCAACCAATAAATGCATACCTCCCCATTCACAGAAACCTGAATCCTGTTTACTCAGATGAAATTATGAAACCTGAACCAACATCAGGCCATCCTCTACGCACACTAGCCCCACCAAGGCAAATCAATCAGTGACATACATGAACGTGCATGTCAAGGGTAGCATCCAACTACAACAAATAGAACTATCCAGACATCAAAGTCAAACTCCGCTTCATTGCGTCAATATCTCGATCCTTCTCCGCCACCAATCTCTCTCGTTCTGTCTGTAACTCCTCGATCTTTGCTATCAAAGAAGCTCTCGTAGATGTGTTAGCATCAGATGAAGTTGTTGGGTTGGATGAGGTTGCCAATGCTGAGTTAGGACTATGAATCTCATCGCCTTCCTGCGACTTTGTTGGGGAAGGATGGCCGGAGGCAGTGAAAGACGTTCCATAAGAAATGGCCAGAGAATTGCCATTGTGAGTGCGTTTTACATGTTCACTCAGGTTGTCCTTGCGTGCAAACCCTTTGGTATGGCGCTTACATGTAACGACAGGACAGAAAAACTGAGGGCTTTGGTGTATTCGTTGGTGGCGTCGCAAATCGCCGGGGGTTTTGAACCCTAAGACTTCGCATCCAACTGTCGGGCATTTATGAATGCGTTTACATTTGTCCATGTGTCCTCTTGCTCAATATTAGCTTAGCCCAAATGTGTGCTGCGAATCACTGCGACTTACTGGACTTCCTTCTGGACTTGACCTGTTGAGGAGGAAGAAGCGTCTCTGGTGCCTCCCACATGGCTTTTTGAACTGATACATTGTCAGGATAATTATACGCATGGTCACGATTTTCAATCCTCGAAGCGGGGTCTGCCATTGCTACTAAGGACTGAGGAGGCAATATACGATGAAATGCCATACCATGGAGAAAGCAGCAATTCCGTCCGATCCAGAGTGCTTGGGTTTAGTGGAGGTTCCATGCTCTGACAGCCAGGCGTAGATTGACTGCATGTTGGATTGCTCCAAAAGCCTAGGTCTTCATTCTCAAAGAAGGCATCATATTCGTTGATGTGTGGTTGTCCTGCCAGATAGTCGTCAAGAAATAATATATCTATCAGTTTGAAGTTCCGAGATTAATACATGTTCGTACAAGTGGGTACGTCAACTAACCATCAAATCCATTCTGGAGCGTCCGTGATGGTTGTCTGGAAAGAAAGGCCTTAGTTCGTGCAGTGGATAGAGCATGGAGATTGATCAAAAGAAAGACAGCAGGGCGTATGGAAACGATTGGAGCAAGTATAACTAGAATTTATGGGCACTAGAAATAAAAGGAAAGAATATGGCAACTTTGCAGGAATATAAGGGGATAACAGTAGATGAAAAACAGGAAAGCTAAGAATCTGCATGTTCGATGCGAAAATAGCCAACTCGTATCAACGATGGAAGTATAAGTTGATTAAGCGTCTAGGGATCCATATCCTGGAGAAAAAAAACCTAGGAAAGCTAACATACATGTCCAAAATCCATTAATAACCCGGCAACCGGTCGTCAGTTGCCGTGTCAATGTCCAGAGTCCGGTATCCAGGTGTCCAGGTATCAGTGGTGTTGTAAAAAGATCTCCCTTAAATCCCCCCAGACCCTAAAAATTGGAAGCCTACCCGTCATTGATATCCATAGGATTAACTAGATCAGGGCTTGCAGCCAGCCTTATTGTTAGCCAGAAGCGACACCAATGACAATTGACATACGTTGTTATTGTATTATCCATGTTATCTATCCACGAGTTCAATATTGGATTACCTCCGAGAATTGGAAATGGAAAAAATAATTGTAGTATGAAGAGAGATAGATGAATGTGCAGAATTCAATTGCGAATGGATTCTAGACTGATATATACCCAAAGATTCTGAGCCTCACCACGACGGGGCGTGTGACCTGACAAGCCCTGTTTTTCGGGCAACGGTTACACGGATTCTGGAAGCGACTTTAGCCCTGAGCCCGAAGAAACCCTGGGGCTGGTTCATGCATTGAAACATCGTAAATGTCACCTTTTCAAATATGCGTCAAGCTGTTTTCAAGGAGAGAGAATGGGAAAATCCGGGGTGCTCAGCGCTCCTATATTTTCTCTACTTTCAGTGTTGTCTCATCGCTCTTGAGCCTCGTCCATGCAATAACCTGTAGATTTACATGAATTGGACAATGGAACTCCCTGCTAGCAAAAACCCAATAACCCATCCATTTCAACGATTCCTCGTTGCTGTAAGTCAGTGTACAACAACTTCTCCACCCTTCTTGCCATTTTCTCCGTTAATCCTTCGTTCCCTTTGCAGAACTCATCACTTTGTATACACTGGTTTCCCATATAGTGGTATATGGCGAAAAGTTCTGCTGAGTGGGTATCATGATTTCAATTTCCCAGTCCCTATAACAACACGCCGTCATGTAATGCGCAGAGAAGAATATGAACACTGGCAGCACAAAGCTTGCACTCTCTTGATAGCCTTGCCAATGTGTTTACTGTTGAAGCGATTTCTCATCGCGGGTCTTCAATCGTCGCGCCCAGTCTCCATGGTCGTTGAGCACCGGAAGCTCAATGCCATTGGTTCTGTCCCATAAATCCTTCCTCTAAGGTTCTATCCTCAAGATTGCGAATGAAATCTCGGTTTCGAGTTGGAGCTTGTCCGCCTTGAGCAGCTCTACTACCTCTTCTTCGTGCGCTACCTGGATTGCCATCAGAAACTCCCTCGGGCGGCGGAGGATAGTATGCAGGACTTGGTTGTAAACGAATTGGTTGATTCGGATCAAGGTGGCTTGCAACTCTTTGTATAGTCACGGGTATGCCACCCTGCTGAACCTCCATCGTCGAAGCGCGTTGTCGTCCAGATCTCATAGTTGCCTGCTGATATAGACTTTGTGATTGTTGTTGCGCATGTTGTGGATGCTGTGAATGCTGCGGATGCTGCGCAGGTCCTGGCGCATATTGTTGCGATGGCATTTGCGCCGACTGCTGTCCCATCATGCCCATCTGGTTATACGATGCTCCTTGCTGTGTGGGGTATGGAGGTGGGGCACCTTGGTGGTTGTTATTTGGAGCGTACATGTTGGTATTGTAAATTGGCGGTGCCTGAGCTTGTGGTACCTGAGAGTACGAACCGAGAGGAACCCCGGGACCGTAGGCTGCCTGGGCTGCAGAGTGGGCCTGAGAATGAGCTTGAGCCTGCGCTGCTTGTGCCCGTTGCTTGCTTAATGCTTCGGCTTGCTGCTGTTGGGTTGTTCCAGGGGCAGGGGATCGATTAATAGCACTCGACTTCAGGTTCATAGGTGGCACAAATGGACCTGTATACTTTTGTTGCGTGATGAAAGGATGCAGCTTGGCCTGCTGTGGTGACCATCTTTCTAATGGATTGATGTTGAGCAAGCCGCGGACGAAGTCAATGAAAGCGACTCGGTTGTTCATTTCTGAAATTACAAATTAGCGAATGTATCAACGTGCATGCGTAGAAGATATATTACCTCGTTCAATCTCGTTCTGCTTCATATTTTTCCGTGGCATTGCGTACGAGCGAATGATTTCTGGAAGGGTGGTCGCCTGGAAGTACTTCTTGCTTGGCTGCTCCTTTGATCCGTGCTCACGGGAATACTGTTCCATGGACTTCAGATGATACGTCCTTCTACCAAAATCGTCCACATCATGTCGCTTCTCGAAAAAGTCCCCGGATTGTTTTCCCATCTCAAGCATCCAATTTGGTGGATTTCCAAGCATCTCTACTATTCGTGAAACCTGGTTGTACTCCGATGATCCTGGAAATAGTGGAAGTCCCAAGAACAACTCCACCACAATGCATCCTAATGACCACATGTCGATCGCCGATGAGTATGGTAATCCGAGTAATACTTCTGGAGATCTGTAGAATCTGGACTGAATGTAGGTGTACACCGTTTGGCGTTCGTCACAAGCGGATCCAAAATCGATTATCTTAATGATGGGACTCTCCAGATTCTTGAGTAATATGTTTTCCGGTTTAAGATCGCAATGAATCAGCCGGGCTTTGTTGAGCAAGCTTAGGCCGTTGAGTAGTTGCTGCGCGAAGACTCGCACCAGTGTTGTGCTTAAACCTCTAAATTGATTTTGCTTGATCAACTCGTATAAATTCACACTTAACAGTTCAAACACCAGGCAGAGATGTTGACGGTGAATAAAAGTGTCTTTCAGACGCAGGAGGTGGTGATCGTCGTTTTTATCGAGCTTGGTGTTAAGCTGCACGTACAGGATCAGCAAAGGTGCAAAAAGCCACCTCAGAATGAGCTTACCAAATCTAGAACAGACACCTCCATCATACTTTGGTTAAAATACGCAGTTCTGTTCTTGACCACCTTCACTGCTACGACTTCTTGAGTTTTAAGATTCTGGCATTTGACAACTTGCCCAAAGGTGCCTTGGCCAAGAACATCTAGAATAAGATAGCGGTTTCTGCAGTGTATATGTTAGCACCCAAGGCATATGCTATTCGACATACACGATCCACAAAACGTACTTATGACCAGTCTCCTCTGACCCGAGAATATCATTCACGTATAATATATAATCGCTATCTTCGTTATCAAACCCATCATTCTTGACACCTTTGCTGGGCTTCGTGAGAACTCGGCGGGGGTTTCGCGAAGATTCGTATTTAAAGCTGGGATTACATATTCGATAAGTCGAAGGAAGATGACTTGTGAGAGCTTGCAGCGGCTGATACACTCCAAGTTAGCAGTTGCAAAGAATTTCGTACGAAGATATTGCAATTCAGCTTACACTTATAAATCCACCTTCTGGGTTTGCTCTTCGAAATGCAGGTTGCGCATTAATCTTTGGTCGCAGCTCGGCCATAGAACGCACTTTCGTAAATTCCGGAACGGGGCCTCTTCCTGGGGGACCTTGCGCTGCTTGTGGCACGGGTCGTCGGGGCGATTTTGGGTCGTTCCCAAAAACCGCATTCAACTGTGTCGTTGCAGAGGTAGGATAAGCATCATTGTTGGAACTAGAAGCGTAGGGCTGTATTGGGGGTAATGTTTGTCGATTAGAGTAATATGAACTCGGAGAAGAGAATGACGATGCTTTTGTAGGTGATTGTCGACTGCCGACGGTCGGAGACATGTACTGGTTTGAGGGTTGCTGCTGCGTCGGGCCATAAGGCGACGTAGGTGATAAAGTCTCCATGGGAGAATATCGTTGAGCCGCCGCAGAAGGTTCTTGCCGCGAATGATTCGAAATCCCTTGACTACCTGAAAGATGTTGTTGATGATGAGGGCGCATAGGGTACTTCATACTGTATGGGTCGGCAGAGTCTTGCATAGCCACATCGCCGTTTCCGTCCCTCATTTGAGGAGTGGTAGGAGAAGTTGCAAGAGATTGAGGATGAGATCCTAAACCTCCTTGGTATTGATCGTATGTAAAAGCTATAGGAGGTTGGGTTTGGGGGTTTCCATTATAATCTCTAGTGATTTGTGGATGGGTTGGTGGGGGGTTTCCGTTGTACCTTCTTGCAGAACCCGATGAATCAGTATAATTCTGCCACTGGTCCATTTTGGCGACTCGGGTGGAGATGTTCGAGTGTTTTGAGTGGGGGGTGATGAAGATATTGGGCACGATTGTTGACCTATTTCCCAAAGGTAATGCTAAAAGTAGCAGAAAGAAGTGTGTTTCGCAGGGTCGTAAATGGAAGAAGCTACCACCACGCGTCGCAATAAAAGAAAACGACCTCTATAGAGGCAAAAAGTATAGCCTTTTTAAAAATTCAAAATACTGATCAACGATTCATTGTGAATATGAAAAGTAGAAAAACATGAAGACGAAGAATTGGGAGTTTTAAAAAAGCTGCAACTTATTATTATTGTATTTTGCTGAGTGAGTGAGTGAGTGAGTGAGTGAGTAGGTAGGTAGGTAGGAGGTAGGTACAGTAGAGTACGGTACAGTAAAAGTAGGGTAATGT
The DNA here is from genome assembly GCA_000812885.1 of Lanzia echinophila. Taxonomy (NCBI): domain Eukaryota; kingdom Fungi; phylum Ascomycota; class Leotiomycetes; order Helotiales; family Rutstroemiaceae; genus Lanzia; species Lanzia echinophila. The sequence continues at coordinate 12,388 of JWJA01004878.1, forward strand.
AAAAAAAAGTTGTGGAATTTAGGGAATAATGATGTACTAGGTAGCAATAATAATAAGTTTAATAAAATTGATGGATTCACGGGTTAAACCAGTTACTGGGTTTAATCTTGAATCTGGTTAATAAGAATTTCCCACAAGAAGAAAAGAAATTTATATGCATAGAAAGATATTGGCTTTGGCTCTTTTTGGGCAGAATTTTGTGGAGTTTTGTAACATTTTGGACATTTTCAATATAATGGAAAAAAATGAAAGAAAAATAGATAGATACCGTTTTCTTGTAGAATATTCATTGTTGTTCCTAATACTAATAATAGGGAGATAGAGAGTACCTAGGTATAGGTAGGTAGGTAGGTAGGTAGGGAAAGAAAGGTAGGTATGTCTTCGTATAGAAATCAGTTACTATGTACTTTCATAACAATCCTAGCATAATGATAATATCATCTTGATACATACAAAATAATAAATTTGTTACCAACTGGGTAACAAGCAAGGTCAATTATCAAGGTTGTTTGGAACATTAGCATCTATATATATTGCACCAGTATATTATTGTATGCTTCTTCTCCTTCTCCTTCTCCTTCTCCCTCTCTCCTTCTACTTGTTACTTAATGAATTTATGGCCCAGCATTTGAATTTGCTTACGTTGCTTGATTTCAAGGAATTCATCCTCCCACCCTTTCTTTACCTACTACTAGGTGGTAGGTAGTACTTCTATAAGTCTTAGGAGAGATCATGATATCTACATAGTAGTTATAAATATCTTCTTCAGCTTGTTGGTCAAGCAATCAAAGAGGAATAGAAATAGTTACACATTCTCAATATGAACATTTTATTAAACTTTTCAAAAAGGTAAATGTAGAGTTGCATTGCCTTGGATATGTATGTATGAAGGAAGTTTCAGCAGCCAATACGGTCAACGGTCAACTTTACCAAACACACTTGAGAAGATGAAGGAATATATCCCAATCTATTCCATTCATTCTATCAAAGAATTTTTACCATTTTTCTATTGCAATTTTCCAATAGCTTACCATCATGCCGTTTACCCAGTAGCCACTCACTCACTACCTTATGAATCCATTGTTCATTGATTATAGTAGTAATTACCAACTCTTTCACAATGCCCTTCGCAAATTATAAATTACCTACTTACCTAGGTAGTGTAGAGTTAGTATAAATAAATAAAAAGTTCCCAATGTAGAATGTAATAAAATGCATTCAACATGTTCGGCTGACCATTATTTTGAGAGAATTTAAGAAAATGCATATATATAAAAATCTGCAATCAAAGAAATGATTGATATCCAACAACATACCAGACCTAATTGAAATAGTTACAATAATGACGTTATTAATATGCATTGGATCATATTTGATCTGAACATTTTCAAAAATTTCCCCTCCAACTACTTAAAGTCTCAGAAATATTAAAGATAGAGGGAGATAGGGAGATAGACATCTTAAAGAGACTTGTAGATTTTGTGGACCAGGCTAGGTAATGTTAGATGGTGGCTGGTGGCTGGTGGCTGGTGGCTGGTGAGAGATCCCTAGCTTCTTGGCTTAGTCATCTCGACGCCGCTAAAGTGATAAGGCTCCAGCCTAAGTATGTAGCCTTACATAACTGGTTATAGGAGAGTCCATGACGCATACGGCGAATTCAGTCTACATAGGATATAACATAAGTACTGAAAAAAAAGTATATCTTCAATTTTTAAGTCCGATGCGAATTTAACAAAGTGATCAAGCATGTGTTGCTCTCTCTGTATCATTTCCTGACAACCATTAGGTTTGCGTTTTCAATATCTTCAAATTCACTTTTGACCTCACCTTCCAATCTTGATCTTGAACTTCACCTTTAACCAGCGAAATTTCTAGCCACCACCCATAAATAAATTTTCTCTCTTTTCTTAAATCTAGATTCCTTCACTTTCACACCTCTATATGATATCCATCCCGAGTTTATTCAACTTCATTGATGATCACTAACAATGAATTCATCTCGGGAATCTCGCGATCATCAAGGTCCATCGACTGTCGTCAAGTCCGAAAGCATGTCTCCGAAACCCAATACCGTCAAACTCCATCGAGAAAGTACCGATAATATTGCAGAAGCTGCGGCGGTCATAGCAGATGAAGCAGTTGAAGACGACGATAATGCAGCTACTCCTAATTTGCAACCACAAGATGAAGCTAGTGCTTTGGCGGGTTTGACGGAAAATGTTCGCGATCAGGATGACCTCGAAAGAGACATCACGAATCAAGCCAATCTGGCTATGATCGAACAGGAAGATGAGCGCGATCAGAAGCGCATCAACAAGGTCAAAAGCGGAATCGAGAAACTCGAAAATCAGAAACTAAATCAAGCCCGCCGTCTCAATACCTCTGCGAACAGTCCACTTATGCGCCAGCGCCTCCTTGACGAAATAGCAACCATTGATACCGAAATTGCTTCTCTCAAGCAGGATATAATAGATATACAGAAGCGTATTGATGAGAGACACCAATTCGATGGTGCGGAAATCGGTGGCGATGTTGTCGGTACCAATAGACGCATGGTTAACGAGAGCCAAAGAGACTTTCTCATACGAACCGGCAAAATCACTCCCTTCCAACGCACAGCAAGCGCAGCCACAGATCATGTTCAATCGGGACTTACAGAGGCGCTGATGGATGCAGAGGCAGCAGGTGGCATTGAGGAAGGCGAGAATCTCGAAGCCGAACCGAAATCACACCAAAATCTCAGATTACCCGGGTTTGGAGATGTCTCTGACACAACCACTAGCGCCACTGGGAGTGAGTTTGGTCTACGTCCCCGGAAGAAACGCAGACTTGTAGATGGTTCCCCGGTAAAGGCTGTTAATGGTACGCGCGAGTCTTCGGCGGAAGCATTTGCACCTTCGAGCGACGATGTTGAAGACGATGAGAATGAGGATGCGAATGATGCTTTGATGACGGCACGTACATCCAAAAAGAGAGTCAAATCAAGCAAAAGTCTGAAAGATGAAACGCAAGATTTGGCCGGCATTGACGATGGCAACGAGAATATGTATCAAGCACGTCTGGCACGTTGGGTTGAGAAGAGATCTACTGCACGCAAACATCATTTACAGGCTGAGCATGAAGGAGCCGAAGATCCTGTCCCTGAAGACTCGACCGAGAAAGAATGGTTTAAACCATGCCCAGGTACACCCGATCATGAGTTCGAAAATGGCCTCAAACTCCCGGGTGACATTTATCCCGCTCTTTTCGACTACCAGAAGACCGGCGTACAATGGCTATCAGAACTCCACAATCAACAGGTTGGCGGCATCATAGGAGATGAGATGGGGCTTGGAAAAACGATTCAAATCATTTCGTTTTTAGCCGGGCTTCACTACAGCAAGAAGCTTACCAAGCCTGTAATCGTCGTTGCACCCGCCACAGTTCTTCGACAATGGGTGAATGAATTCCATCGCTGGTGGCCTGCTTTCAGAGTTTCTATTTTACATAGCTCGGGAACTGGTATGCTCAATGTCAAGAATGAAGGCAGACTAGAAGAGGAGGAGGAAGAACTTCTCTATGGCGGTGTTACTAAAAAGCCTGCAAAGTCACAGAAGCTAGCGCAGAAAGTTGTTGGTCGTGTGGTTAAGCATGGTCATATTTTGGTTACTACTTATGCTGGTCTTCAGACATACAGCGATGCTCTCATCAATGTTGATTGGGATTATGCAGTTCTCGACGAAGGCCATAAGATTCGAAACCCTAATACCGCTGTTACTATATACTGCAAGGAACTGCGAACGCCAAATCGGATTATTCTTTCGGGCACTCCTATGCAGAATGGGCTTATTGAATTATGGTCTCTATTTGATTTCGTTTTTCCAATGCGCTTGGGCACGTTGGTCAATTTCCGACAAACATTCGAAGTTCCCATCAAAATTGGAGGTTACGCCAGCGCAACGAACCTGCAAGTTCTCACGGCTACAAAATGTGCCGAAACTCTGAAGGATGCGATCAGCCCTTATCTTCTGCAACGATTGAAGGTTGATGTTGCGGCAGACCTTCCGAAGAAGAGTGAGCAAGTTTTGTTCTGCAAGCTCACGAAGCCTCAACGACAAGCTTATGAGATGTTCCTTGCGTCAGATGAGATGACTTCAATCCTGAATCGTACCAGACAATCTCTATATGGCATTGACATTTTGCGCAAAATCTGCAATCATCCAGATCTCCTCGACAAGAAATTGAAAAACAAGCCAGGTTACAAGTGGGGCAATGGCAACAAGTCTGGGAAAATGCAAGTCGTAAAGGCTCTATTACAAATGTGGAAACGTTTTGGGCATAAAACTTTACTCTTCAGTCAAGGTGTTCAGATGCTCGATATACTCGAAGAGTTTGTTAAAGGGCTAGGTGGATTCAATTATCTTCGCATGGATGGCGGTACAGCTATCAAAGATAGGCAGACTCTTGTTGACAAATTCAATAATGATCCAGATATGCACGTGTTCCTTCTCACGACCAAGGTTGGAGGCCTTGGAGTTAACCTTACCGGAGCAAACAGAGTCATAATCTTCGATCCCGATTGGAATCCTTCTACAGATTTACAAGCTCGCGAACGTGCTTGGCGTCTTGGCCAGAAAAAGGAGGTCACTATATACCGACTGATGACTGCAGGTACCATCGAGGAAAAGATATATCATCGTCAGATCTTTAAACAATTCTTAACCAACAAAATTCTTAAGGACCCGAAACAGCGTCAGACCTTCCAGATGAAAGATCTTCATGACTTGTTTACCCTTGGTGATGCGGATGGTGCTACTACGGAGACCGGCGAATTGTTCAAAGGAACCGAAGTCAAATTCGACAAAAGCCCAAATCCCGGAACTCCTGCTAACATTGATGCCGAGCCGGCTCAGGGGGATTCTGCTTCTGATCTTCGTAATATTGCAGGCGTTGCAGAGCTCGAACAATTCCGTGACTCTTCGGAAGAGAAAGAAACCAACGAAGAGTCCAGACTTATGGAAGGTATATTTGCCCGGTCCGGAGTCCACAGCGCTCTTGAGCACGATCAAATCATCAATGGGAAGAGAAAATTGGCTGCTGATCGTGGTATGGTTGAACGAGAAGCCAAGAAAGTGGCTGCTGAAGCTGCTGCCGAATTACGCAAAGCTGGGGAAGCAGCAAGAAACGTAGCACCTGGAACTGTGACATGGACCGGTGAATACGGCTCTGCAGGCCGACCGACAAATATCCGAAGAGGTGCAGGTCCAAGTTCATCGGCCATTCTTTCTGGACTTGCGAACCGACAAGGACTTGGACAAAGTGGGAGTGCAAGTAGTTCACGTTCTGCTACACCCGGTATTTCGGGCCAACCGCGTGCTCCTGACTTTATGAAGATGATTCAAGGTTTTATCAGAAGACACGGTGGCTCTGTACCAAGTCAGGCGCTCGTCACTCATTTTAATCGATACTGTACCACGGATCAACAGACTGCTCAATTCAAGCATATGCTAGGCGAGATTGCGATCTTGGAGCGAGGTGCAAATAGTCGGATGAGAGCAAAGTGGGTGTTGAAGGAAGAGTTTAAATGAATCGATACGATACCCCCTTAATTACGGACAAATGAATATTACAAAGAGGCGTTGGGAGGGACATTTGATCGGACACAGGCTGGCTGTATCATAGATTTTGTGCTTTTAGTCAAATCTTCCCTTGGTGTAGCAAGCAAGCTGCATTTACTACTTTGAAAAGAAAAGAAGAGATGGCGTTGGGAGTCGGAGTCGGAGTCGGGGGATCATGCGGTCGCATATCAGATACCATAAATATAACTGACATCGTAGAAAGAAAGAAAGAATTAAATCATATTACGTTGAAAACTATCAAATCAGAGAAAAAGAAGAAGAAAAAAAAAGGCGCAAAGTGATGAAATCCCCAAGTAACACGGAGGCAACACGATTTATATGTAGATCCTATCGTCATCATTGCACATAATCACAAACGTTTCCCCATCATTCCTTCATCATCGGAACCTTTCTTTCTTTCTCTCTCCCCTCCTTCAAATTACCCCAGATCCTATAAACCACATTGCAGCACAGGATTACAACACAGACACAGGCACATATGGAACGTAACACCCTACTTTCTCACCTCACCGTGTGCAACGGGTACCTGAATTTTTACCAAACCAGTGCACTCACTTGCTGTAGATACCATCTATGATTGGTCCCTTTCGCCTCTTCGCCATACCACACTATACTATACTGTACACTCTGCACCGTTTATGTATTCCCCTCCCTTCCCCTTCGTATTGGTATTTCATTCAAGTGAGTGAGTGAGTGAGTGGTGTACAGGTATGTAAGCCGTGTAATGAAGGACCTTAATTTAGCAATGGATGGAAGGGGGGAAGGAAGGAAGTAGGAAAATGATAATATGTGTCATCGGGCCGTCGTTCGGCGCGCACTCGGGTTTGGGGTTCTGTTATGGGTGATAGATGGTAGGTGAATGAGGGGTGGAGATGAGGGTGAGGGGTTTTGGGTTGTGTGTGTTGTGAAGGAGGTTTCTCCCCTTTTGTTTGGGGATGATGAGTGAGTGGTTTTTTTTGCTTTTGGTGGTGAGTTTTTTTGGATGAATTGAGAGGTTTGGGAGGATGAAGTTCTTGGGATTTGAATGGTTTGTTGTTTGTTGTTCAAATTACATTCGATTGATGTGAATATTGAGCTGGAGAGTTGGGAAATGAAAGTTGAAGATTGGGTTGATGGTTGGATTTTAAGGCTGGTATATGAGTTGGTATATGCCTATGGGCTCTCGTTTTGGTTGTTGGGGGTGTGGCCGAGTTGATTGGGATTGGTTCGATGTCGACGACTCGATATGGGTAGGATGAAAGGGGAAACGAATCCACAGAAAGTGAATGTGAGAAATGGTGGTCATGTTCGACGAACTTGAATATAAATATAGAATCTGAGGGTACAAGTACAAGATGGTCTGATGATCGATATCGTGAACTGTGTGGTGCAAAATGGGGATTAAGTGAATCCTATAAAGAGAGTAGATATTCCCATTACTTTCCCTCTCTCTCAAGACTCAATCCAAGTTCCCAACACTTCTCTTCTAAGACCTCAAAGCAAAGCAACAAGCAAATATCAAAAATGCTTGCCAAAACCCTCATTCTCATCACTGCTCTCGCAGCAGGTGTTCTCGCAGCCCCAGCTGTCAACGAGGAACGCTCTGCCAATTTAGTTCCTGGCGTTAAATGGAGTGTCAAAGATTTTACACGGCGTGCGTTGTGTTCTCTCTCTCTCTCTCTCTCTCTCTCTCTCTCTCTCTCTCTCTAATAGCTCTGTTATGGAGAGGTTATGCTGACCTATAGATAATAGCATGCAACCTAACAGCTTGCGCTTACGATTTCACTATTGAAATTGTCCCCAGCTCGGGCTCCGTCACAGATAGTACGTCTCAGCCATCCACTTTCTCCCACTCCTCCCCGCTTCTTTTCCTATACCTCATCAGCTAATACACCACTCACACTTACAGTCCCCTGCTCCTTCATCGACACTACCGGCTCCTCCCCCTCAACCCACGCCAATTTCTCCTACAACTGTGGCGCCGCTTCCCCCGTCTGGACGGCCAATTGGGGTTACAATAAAGATGGCGACTTTGCCGTCTTGACTGTGGTTGATACTCAACTGAACTGGGATGCTTATTTGTGAGTGTTTTTTTTTTTCCTTTCTAGTTTTAAAAGGGGAAGATGAGGAGTGGGAGCTAGATGGAAGATGTAATACGGGAAAGGAGAGATGAAAAAGAAGATAGATGTATATGATAAGAGAGAACAAGCTGATTCCTTGTATAGCGGATATGCCTCAGTGGCTGCTGCGACGTCATTCCCGGATGAGGGTCCAGAGACTGTCTATGTTGTAGGTACATTCACCTAAGTACCGTAGACTGGCATCTGTGGAAGTGCTTGCTCTCACAGACAGAAATGGCGTGATAAAGCGGGAAGGAACAATGGGGTGAGGACTTGGCATTTGTACTTGATTTGGTTATCTTTGGTATTTGAATGAGGAAGGAGGCAGCTTTTGTTTACGGAAGGGACAATAAATTTTCACTACAAGAGAACAAAATTACGCTATTATTTCAGTTAATTCACATCATCTCGAGAACACTGACTCGTCCTATATGCGCAAAAAAGTCTTTTACACTCTGCTTTTAACTGCGCAGCTTTACGGTCTATACAGATTGTTTCAAGTATTTTTTTGTCTTATTTAACTTTGTGCGCTGAGCTTTTCCGAAGCTATAAAGAACGCCATATGGGTAAGTACAGTGCTGTATCAACCCAATCCCAAATGCATTAACATCAGCCATTTATCATCCATCCAGTTTAACCCCGAACAGCAGCCCCCAATGCACCACCAGTAAACTGTGTTCCTCCAGCCTGTCTCGGAGCATTTGATATACCGCCACCACGGCCACCTCCACGACCACGACCACCACGACCACCACCACGACCTCCTCGGCCACCTTGTCGCTCAAATGCATTGGCGGTGCCCTGAGTTCTGGTCTCGAGCGTGCGTTCGTTACTCTCGATCAAGCCGCTAGCTTTGTCGCTGAGACTCAACGCCAAACTCTGGAGTCTACTCAACTCGACGCCCTTCCTGAAGATAATAGATGAGTTGACTTGGTCTAGGGCAGCAGCGAGTTCCTCGTGGCTGATCATTTTGCTAACAACAGCGGCAACCTTTCGGTCTGTGAGTTCGAACATCGACGAGAGGGTAGAGACGGCGAGGGTATCGTAGTAAGGAGCGTAAGTGAAGAGGTATGTCCGGAGACCCTCCTCTTGAATTTGTGCCGAGAGCATGGCCTTGATCTCTTCCGGCTTGGCCATAAGTTCCCAGATTTTGATGGAGTGAATGAATTCGGTTGACTTTTTCCATTCTCCTTGGGCCAAAGCTTTCGATGCCTGCATGACATGGTCTCTGGTATTCTCAGGTGGGCCGGTAAAAATTTGACGTTCATGGTATTCAAGCATGCGTCTATATGTTTTGCTGATCACACGCTTCTTGATATCTGGAGATGAACCGGTCTGAGCAAACAACGGAATTTCGAGGAGCATGCTGCAGGTTAGATAAACGCACTCGAGGAGTTCGAGGTTGATATGCATGTGGAATGGGAGTTGACGTTGTTTCTCAAGGCGCTCTTGTTCTGGGGATACTTGGTTATATCTTTGGATCATGACACCCTGTGCGAGCAATTCCTTTTGACGACCACTTCCGCAAATCTCTTGGAGTGTAGTTTGGGCTTCATATACCAGTCCCGCTCGGAAAGCACAGAGTCCAACTTGGACAAGTGTGCGATTGAACAGAATTTGGCTGTGGACGTCGAATGCATTAATAGTCTCTTGCAAATGCGACATAAGCATCATATCACGAGCTTTGTAGTAATTGTCGTGAAGTGCCTCGAAGTAGATCTGGCAAAGCATGGCTCGAGCTCGGATGATGCCATCACTGTTGATGAAGAGGTAGTTGCAGAGAGTATTGACCAAGACAGTGGCGTCTTGAACTGAACCGCGTGGGGTAATTGAGGAGTTGAGCTCTTCGGGAATAGCTTTCCAGCAGTTCTCATCGAGGATCTTGATCACGGTTGATGGCTATGAGTGTCAGTAGAGCTTCTAACGATACAATGATATGTTACAAACCTTGAAGTAAACGTGTTCCAATCTTCTCATGACAATCCTGTTCAAGTTCTCTTGAGGTGCACTCAGGGTTGTGTCTTTGGTGAGTTCCTCGTTGTATAATAAGGTCCTTACGATGTTGTTGTACAGAGCACTTTCATCAGACAAACGTTCGATATATTCAGCGGTGTGAGGGTCGATGTGCTGGAGAGACCGGGTGAGCTCATCGTCGAGTCGTTCAACATAAGAAACGATGCTGCCCGGGATCTTGAGTTTCTCGCCCTCGGTAATAGTAGGAAGTTTATCATCATCATCCCACTCTTCCGCATTTTCTACGACTACCAATTCTCTATTCGACTCGAGAACCTGAAGAAGGATGGCGAATTCTTTCTCGGCAGCTTTCCATTGGTCTTGGGACATGAAAGTTTGAGTACCGGTGGTCATATCGAATCGTGTGGAGATTAAAGTTAACAAGACTCGGACCTTTTGGTAAGGTGTAGCTGCCACTTCGTACAACTTTTCCATAATTTTAATTTGCTCGGTACGGTCTGTATTCTTCTTTCCTCGGGATTCCATAATTGTCCTCAGGTGCTTGAGGATCGATTCCGGTGTGAATTGCAGCGTACGGCCTCCTTTACCAACAGTTCCCCATGATCCGTCCTCCTCGTCGTCGAGAGAAAATGTAGGTGCAGCAGGTGCGTTCTTTGGCTTCTTTGCCTTTGGCGCCACAACCTCTTCTTCATCCGACTCCATAAATGCATCCTTGTCTGCTCTGAATGCATCAATGTCCTTCTGGTAGTCCTTGTTGTTCTTCTTGATCTTCTGCTTTACGGCGTTCAATCCTCGAGAATTGGTGGCATTCATCTTGCGCGTAGAGACCTTCTGCTTCGCAATAGTCTCATTCATGAAGTCTTCCAACTCTGCAATGGCCTTTACGTAGACTTTTGGGGTTGTGCCAGATTGCACAACCTTTATGACCTGGCGATTCAGTTTGTCGAACTCTACATTACATCAATTAGCTGTCGCAAATTAAACCTAACAAGGTAAACAAACCTGAAGAAATGGAGCCCCAGTCATTGATCTTTTCCCCATTCTCAATAGCCTTGACAGTGGCTTCAAGTTCCTCAAATCGTTTATTTTTTGCGCTTTTAACGACCTTTACAGCGTCGTCGTCGCTGCTCTCACTATCAGAATCACCATCATCCTTCAAAAAAGCATTTGCGCCTGTCTTCTTCACGCCATCATCACTGGAGTCGGAATCGGAATCGGAATCGTCGTCTAGTTCCGAACTCTCTTCTTCAGATGATTCTTCTTCTTGCTCATCTTGCTCTTCTTTATCAGAGTAGAGCTCTTCCTCATCCTCCGAAGAGCTTTCGCTCGAACTGTCGCCACGGAAAAATCGAGACATTGTCGGCGTGTAGTTGAAGATGCAGCAGGTGTTGGTGAATTGATGAATTCAGGTCGTGATTTTGAAAAGGCGAGTTCGATGTCCCACTAAGATTTTTTGGCGGGGGAAATTTAAGCGAATTTTTTTCGAACCCTAAAGCTGGTGAAAATTAATGATCAAAGGAAAGGAGGACGACCTCGATTCCAAACTTTATAGGATGTATTTATTAAATTAATTGAAGAATTGTAATTTTCTTTTTTGGAAGGAAACAAGGAAACCTCTTAACTCTCTTCTTCGCAAATTATTATGATGAGTCATCTAGGTCCACATTCACTTTGTGATAATCCCTCGAAATTTCTACAGTATAAAAATATAAAATTGGTACTAACCAATCAGAGTTCAAATAGCGCTAAGGTTACTACTACTCATTGGCGCGTATTGAAAGAAAGAACTCTAACTTATCTAGATATTGTACTTGTATTGATTGTACTTTATGCTTATTATGCTTGTAACGTTTTCGGTCATTATCTGATATTTGGAAATATAAGGATAAGATATAATCAACAATTCTATCTAGTAGTCGACGTTATGTTGTTTGAGCCTACCAGCTAATAGGTGTACATATAGATTTTGGTGCTATTGGCAGAAACCCCCTATAGCTTTAAATTCTTGAGAGGATTCGTCGCCAGTAGGTGCAGTAATTCATTAACCAGCCCTCTCACAAATTCAGGCTTCAATATTCAACTAGCATTCTCTAATTATTAATATAGTTATTAAATGAAATTTGTTTGTTTTAGGTCATTTGTCTCGAAAGTTATATCAATAAGGCGACTCTACATCAGTTAATATACTCAGCAGAAGAGAAAAAAAGAATCTAGCCTACTATGCAACAGTTAAACCAAAATATCCATGCATTAGTTAGGTTCATCTCGACAACTACCATATTCATCTAATAACAGTGTCCTGCCAATATATAACGCCAGTGGTTTCCTTGGTATATTGCCCAACATAAAATTCAATCCCGGTGCGCCTCGCCTAGTGATGCCTTCTGTATCCAAGAATGTACGCCATCCCAAAATGTAAGTATAAGTACAATTAAGTGGTATCCCTGTCAAGCCAGTCTGGATGTTCCGTAACTCTCCATGGTTTAATGCCGTGTGGATTCTCGACTCGACTCTTGTTTGCTTGCTCAAATAGCTTCGTGCTTTGCTCATCCTTCATCAGTCTTTTGAAATCGTGGACTTCTCGATTCGCTGTTTGTGCAGAATTCGAAAAGGAAGAGAATAGTGCCTCCGCTACATGATTTGTTAGCTGCGACAAATTGTATTCGGTGGCTTGGAGAAGAGCTGCATACGAGAAGGTTGTTTAACTGTCAAAGGTGCAATCAATCTTGGAATTGTGGTTCGAAGATTCCGTAACTACATTAAGTTCCAGTTATCCAAACCCCAGTGAAGTTTGTTTTTAAGATGAACAAACCTGAATATGCATCTCTTTCAGGGACTTCATTGCCTGCTCAAGCTTTTCTTCATCCCAAATTTCTTCTCCAGATCCTGAGGTAGCTCCTTGTTGGATATTTTCCTGTGCATTATTATCTTTAAGTACCACATCTGTAAGCATAACTTGTTGCCCAGCAGCCATTTTCTCAATTATTGTACAATACCAATTTTTGGATGTATGATTGAGAAGTAGAGATCAAGATATGTTACAGGTAGATATTTTACAGCTTTAAGCTGATGTCAGTTTTTGTGGAACATTTCCCCACCATGGCTGATTGTTCTTCCGGTGGCCGAGCAGCCGAGCCTGCAACTTTAAATAATATTGTTTGATATCTACTACCTACTAGTAGTAGGTAGTAGTATCTAGGTCGATATCTATGAAGGAAAGGTACATAGAGTTCTGGAGACTTCTTAGAGTTAAGACTTATTATGACTTTATGACGATTTTCTAAAAGCCCTTTTTTCTGTTAGATAATTTATTAGTCCAGATGAAAAAGTTGATGATTACCTAGTAATTATTGATTTTTCTTTCTTTTTTTCCCTACTTCTTCCTACTTCATCACACCACAAAATGTAAAAGCTCATTTTCATATCCAATTCACTTCTCTATCCATACTCACCGACCCATCATCACATCCCCAAAATCTAACCATACGCCTCGGCTGTACTTCGGCCCGAAGGGAGCTATGGGATTTTGATTTATTTATTATTTTTTGGATATTCCTGTCAACTTTTATAGAAAAGAGATAATTTTCTTAATTTTGTCAACACAATTTATCACCATATACATACCAAGTCAAAAAAACAATAAAGCAAAGACAGATCCTGATCCAAAGTTGCTGTCATAGCAAATATGTCTAAAGATCCTTTTGTTGATGATATATCAACCCAATTAAACAAAATGCATTCTATGGAAGCTGATACCCCATTCACTACCATTAAGGAATCTGTGGATGCGACGAAAACTGAAGAATCTGTCTCTAGCCAAGATCCTACCTTCATTCAAAATCAGATCTCTATTCAGAGAAGCCCCTCAACTGCGAAATCACATGTTTCTGCGTTGTCCCGAAAGCTTTCGAATAGGTCCAATGGTAGCAGCTCTCAAGTTCGTGCGATTTCATCTCCATTGGTTATTACAGCAACTGCCGAAGACGAAACTGAAGCTGGAGGAAGCGCTCGTGGTAGATCCCGTGGAGATTCTGACGCTAGCTTAATTGAAGCCACTAACAAATGCTCACTTTCGAAGTCTGCCTCTACTTCTTCTGGCCTTTCAATTCGTTCTGAGAAGTCTGTCAAATCAGTTCACTCAGCGAAATCAGTTCAATCGGTGCACGTTGTTGGTAGCTATCCTCTTGGCTCCTTACGTGTTCACTCACCTTCGCCTACCCGACCACCTGCTTCAGAAGGGCATGAGATATTGAAGGATGGGGATTTAATTATCATCCGACATATCCCA
>JWJA01004879.1:0-12330 GCA_000812885.1 Lanzia echinophila
TATTTCCAAGCCATTTGCTTTACTGAGAATCGAGTGATGGTTTTCACCAATTTGCGGGTTCGTATAGAAAATATCTGAAGCCGAGTACCAGTAGTAACACAGAAGTAGTCATTGGTAGATGGTAGCAAAGGATTGGTTGGTGGAGGTGGGAAAGAGATATGCGTTATAGGATAGTTTGTCGGTGATGGTATGAGAAGTTGGGAACGAAAGGTTTTCCAATAACGTTGCTCAGATGTAGTGGGCGATGGGCCAGTAGGAAGTTTGACCCCCGGCAAACTGGTCAATGGTGCGGCCATCTTAATATCAACACAAGAATGGATACAATTTGAGATGTCGCAATTGAAGATTTTCTGCGATGAGCTTTAGCTTCACAGAAAAAAAATAAAAAATGTCGGGGGTTCAATTTTCCGATAATGAAGCTAGTCCCTAGCGAGATTAGCGTTTCCGTGAGTAATTCCGGCCGAGCTTCAATTTATTCTAGCAAATTGCGGGGTGTCACTCCATCCTATGTATATATGCTGACCTTCGACAACATGTAACACTGCGTGAAGTTCTCGATGGGTTAAGTCAGTTCTTTCAGTCTTCCGATGTGTGCAACAGAAGTAATCTTATAGCTACTTCACCAGTGAGTGCACCAATGAAAGAATTAACCATCCTCAAAGTCTCAAATCAACTCAATAAATCAAATTCTTATACAACATGAGCGGTTAGATTTGAGAATTTGATTGTTCAAATCCAATTTGATGATTAGTGTCAACACCATTCTTAATTATTGAATAAAAGTTAAGCATTGAGAGGCTGGCTAAATGAATTCTTGCATCCCCTAGTTCTAGTGGGCTACCAGGTAGCTATCACTATATCCGGTATGTATAACTTGAATACTCGAGGTTGGCCTGGATGGTTCCTTATACCGGAACCCTTCCTCTTTCGTTAGAAAGTACATGAGCTGAAAGTGTTTGTGGTGGCGCTGTTTGAACTGTCTGGTCACACATGAAGTGCTCCCCACTGCAGTTGCATTAGCTGTCGCATTCTTGGAACCGTGGCTGAGCCCCGCGCAAAATTATACCAGGGGTTATGCGAATTTCGCAAAACTCGTTGGTGCAAAACCACCCTTCGGATTCTTTAAAAAGCTTTACATTTAAGTTCGCAAAATCTCTCCTTATGATTTCTATTGTTAGATTCCTCTTCACCATTTCTAAAGATCTGTGGACGTTACAATACAACGTTATCCAAGTGGGCAGGTAAATTCTCCCAACTATCTACATTGCATTTGCTGTGAGCTCTCCTAACGAATTGTACCTAACAACCATGGAGGTGCAAATCACTCCGATGGCAGAGAACCCGGGATTAACCCTTATCCATGAACCAGATTCCCCCGGGAACAATTCTACCAATATTATTGTTGATATTGTATTCGTACACGGTCTCAACGGAGATCCTCGCCAAACTTGGACTTCCAAGACAGGGATTTTTTGGCCGAAGAACTTGCTCCCAATCAGTATTCCAAATTGCAGAATTCTTAAATTCGGTTATAACTCTGAACTGTCCCGTACCACTGCGTCAAGTATCTCGACTCATGCGAAAGCTCTATTGGGAAGTCTCGTGAATCATCGAAGTCGCGGTCAAAAGGTCAGTGACATCCTTTTCATAGCACGAAGTTCGCCTGAAATTGTCGCTGTTTTTGAAGTGGTAGACCGATATAAGATGAGGATGCTGATGATTCATCATGCAAACAGGCCAATTTCAACACCATATTCGTCGGCCATAGCTTAGGTGGTCTCATAGTGCAAGAGGCCTTGCTCATTGCTTCAAACAGTTCTCAGACGAACCATCGCAAAGTTTGGCAAGGCACAATTGGAATCTTATTCTTTGGCACACCGCATCATTCTGATACCAATGGCTTTCCAAAAGTTGTTCCAACCTCTGATCTTCTAGGAAAAGGTTCGGATGTGCCCCAGTTTGAAGAGGCGTCTTTCCCGCTCGGGTCCATTCAGCGGGATTTCGAAAAACTTCGGCTTGGAACGGATCGCAACATCAAGGTTACCCATTTCATTGAGGAGCTCTCCAGCTCACGATTTGATCTTGTAACCAATACTCTTTTCAAGCCATTCGACAGATTCCGCAAAAGCGTCTTTAATAAAATCTCAGCTATTAGAGATATACCTTCTATAATTCCACTTCGCGCGAACCATCAAGTAAGATCCGATTCCTTCCTCAAACAGCCCTATTTAATAATTGTACGAGACTCTTTGCAAGTTTGAAGATTTCCACGAACCAAATTATCAACGAGTTTCGGCGGAATTGCGGAAGCTCGCTGATTTTTCAAGTAACGAGAATCACCACCAAGAACAAGGTGAGCACACGCCCGTCCAGAGTTATGCACAAATTGGGCACTTATTTACATAGAGATTCTGCGCTGGCTTCAAATCAATTCTGGAAAAGAGCTCTATAATCCAGCCCCACCCGGCGCTGGAGAGTGGCTCTTCGACAACCACGAATTCAGGTCATGGATGAAGGACGATTACAATTCGGCCTTGTGGATAAATGGGGACCCTGGTGCAGGGAAATCAACGCTACTTCTCAGTATTATAAAAAAACTGGAAGAACAGACCTCCAAGGACCGTCCTCGAATCTTACTCAATCATTTCTTTCACTACGACTATACTGGAGTTTCCCACACTGGCAATACCCTCTTCCAATCTCTGCTTTACCAGGTCTTATCAAAGGTTCAAAGTGCGATGTCTGATTTCATTTCATTGGTTTCTCGAAAAAAAAATTGTTACACGAAACTCGATAAGCAATCAAATACAAATTGGAGGACGTGGATGTCGAAAGACTTGATCGCCAAGAGTCTTTTGGAAGAAATCGTGAGGACGGCATCAAGGGAATTTGAAATATATATCGTTATCGACGCCCTAGACGAATGTTCAGTTGAGCAATCAACCTCCTTTCAATCGCTCATCAATTTCATCGATACCAACTCTTTGGAAAACAATATCAAATTGTGTATCTCTACTCGACCTTGCACTTACGAACGATTATGCTATAGCCCACGGCATAGAAAGTTAGTTCTCGAACAGGAAAACTTTATCGATATACACCGGTTCATAAACCTGGAAATGGCAAAAACAGGATTATTACGACTACCATACAGGAAGTATATCGCCGATATACTTGTTAAAAGAGCGAGTGGCATTTTCCTATGGGCGAATCTTATGATGCGAAGTCTATTACTAGTACGAGACTTTGAACACCTCGACACAGCAGTCACAGATATTCCCATAGACATATACGAGCTTTATGAA
Source organism: Lanzia echinophila (assembly GCA_000812885.1). Taxonomy (NCBI): domain Eukaryota; kingdom Fungi; phylum Ascomycota; class Leotiomycetes; order Helotiales; family Rutstroemiaceae; genus Lanzia; species Lanzia echinophila. The sequence continues at coordinate 3,306 of JWJA01004879.1, forward strand.
ATTATTTATGAGAAAGCAGTCCAGAATAAAGGTATGCCGGTCCAGAGAATTTTGATCTGGGTTAGCTTTGCCAGGAGACCTCTCTTGCTCAAGGAATTAGAGGCCATTACTCTAACCGAATAGGCTAGTTAGTTGCGAAAATTTCCATGATAACCAAAGTAATGGTATACAAATCAACAAAGAGAAATAAAATGCCTTGGCGAATGGTTCATCGTGATGGTTGTGAGACCATTGCTGGAGGACAAGAGAGAAAATAAGACCCAGAGTGAAGAGCAAAATTGGAAATGCGGTGATTGCAATCTTTTCCCAAGACTTGACCACTTTGGGTTGCGTATTGCCATGAATAGTGCTGATTTTCGCGGTTGTTTCGTTTTCTTCGGCGAGGAAAATATATCGAAACATTCGGTTCTATAAAAAATAGCATTAGTTTATAAACATAATGGCAAGTACCAAGGTAGGTAATGAATAGCCTTACGGGAATCCGAGTTTGAAATCGCAGTTCATCATCTTCTGCAGCATTTTGTAAATATCGAAATAGCAGCTCCGCCTCGTAACGATCGGGAAAAATTTTCAGCCAATCTCTCACTCGGAAAGTATAAAGCGTTCCTCCTCCGTATCGAAAGTGGCGAACTTGGAATCGGGATTCTTCTTCGTTTCGCGTAGATGTCATTTTGACATACTCCACGAGCCATACCATGGCTTCATCGTGACTGTAGTTGAAGTCCGGTGCTCTGAGTGTGTCCATTGTACCTTGTGCGGCCGGGTGATACTGTATGGAGGCTTTGCGATCAAGTTTTGGTTTCTGATACGGATGTGCTGCTGTATTTTCAGTAGCACCTACGAGATATTTAAACATTTGCTGAGTATAATAGTAGACCCCCATGGTTACTTCTTAGTCTGGTGGCTGAAATTTGCCTGGAAAGTACGATGATGTTGGAAAAGGAAAGAACGAAGTGAGAAGGTGTAGATTTGGAGGTTTGTGGGCTCTATAGCTTATTAGTGATGGATGAACTTTAAGTTTCAGAGTTTGTGTTGCCTATTTCCAAGCCATTTGCTTTAGCTTGCCCTAAATCAGTTGCTGAATCTTGAACAAGACAAAAACCTTTTCTCCAATTCTAGACTTCGGAAACAATTAGGGGACTCGCAATCTAATCTGCGACCAGTCCAGGACACCTTAGACTTACCGATGCTTGGGGTCATGATGAATTTTCAATACTACCATATTTCATTTATCAGAACTTTCAGCCCTCGTCGGATTTACACATTAGAAAAATAGAATTGTATCACAAGGACGATTGTAAAAGAAAGTTCGGGGGTTCAATGTTCTAAAAAGTTTGATGAGATCAAAATCATCGTGGCGTGAGGACAGCAATGCCAATTGATAAACATGACAAGTTGTTATGATCTTTATGATACATATGCGTTCGAAGTTAAAAACACCACAAGAACTGCCGAGTATCTGCATCTGAGTTAGAATTAAATAATATACTTGTTTATGGACTTTCACTTACGTAGCTGTCACCGAAAAGATCTCAATCAAGTTCCAGTGTCCAACAAGTGATATGAAAAAGCTGAAGCAAGAGATATATACTGCCACAATCTCCAGCTTTCTGGACATAATATCCGTGGTGTTTAGGAGAATGAGAGGCAATGATAAGAATATTCCCATGGCAAGAACTGCGAGAAGGCGGGCAACCAACTTCACACGAGACGTCGTGATGTACACTGAGTGATGATCCTTCGACTTTCCACGATCTTGCTAATCACCGCGGTGGTTAGAGAAGTTAATCTTGGGGAGTCTTGATGGATCTGGACTTTACCGTCGACGTGAATAACTGCGAGTATGTATGTTAGCTTTTGTAGTTAATTCCATGTGAATTGTGAGATGTCTACTGGACTTACACTTTTGAGTCCACGGCCGTGAAGAAAAACAGCAAAGTTTTCTGTGAATCTTTCCAGTGCTGTCCTCGTCTCCGAGAATGTCGGTGCCGCAAGGTCTTGCCAATCTCCAAGGAAACTTGATTCACTGGGCACTAGTGGGTGTGGTGTGCTATTTCGAAACCAGTTGATCACGCTTCTGATGTTCCGTTCCGGAACCGGGGGGCGCTCAGCGAGTTGGAGGTATGAATCAAGAAGTACATCTGCACAAGTATAATAAAATTATGCTTCACACTCGAATAGGATATATCACAATCAATGCTTACTATAGCTCAATAAAAGCGGTTCTAGCTGGTCAAATAGTCGCAGCCTCTCAACATTCTTGTCATACCGTCTCGATCTCAAAGAAAAATCGTTCTGCTCTCTCTCGTCTATCTCATTGAGCTTTTCCTCTAGCTCTACGATTTTATCTTGTTTGTTCAGCAATATTCGTGAATGAACCTGTCCAAACTTTCTAAACACTGAGAAGTTCTTGTCGCTGTTGATAAACGCACTTAAGCGCGGATATCCCGGACGATAAGACTCAACTGGAGAGTAGTTACCTCTTAGAAACGTTTGGCCTCTGGTACAATCGAGAATTTACCTGAAGGCGAGTAGTTGCTGAACAGCCTTGCTTGCTTTGCAGCCGAAATCTGCGGTCCTAGTAGGGTCAGCAGAGATTACTATTATCATAAAGTTTCACTGCTTCGAGCTTCGCTTACGTGGTAGACGTCGTTGGAAAGTCATTTCTTGTTTCGTGCTATAATTTAACAGAAGAGTCGCTGCGAATTTGATTTGAAACTTGTGGCGCTTCGCTGCAAGTGTTTATAGGATGTCAACTCGCAGGGATGTTTTGATAGCAGATAACAACGTAAGATTGGACCAATTAAATCGAAACATGTATCTGCCAAGATAGTCCTAGGTATCACAAGAAAGACGCTGGAAGTTGAGACACATCGAGTACGTATTCGTAGGCTCTGTTTACTTCGCCTACTCTCCAGCTAGTAGTTAGTAGCTGGTAGCTTGATGGGTGGAGCGCATCCTAATGAATAGCCCGATATATGGTACGGAAATAACTAAGGTACGGGAATAACCAAATCCTCTTCCCTCACTACTCGTGGATAATTTTGTCCATTATCAGCCCTCTGTAATTTGTACTGTCCCTTCTCAAGAATTGCAAGGATCTTGTATGGTCCAGATGGCTGATTCTGCCCTTGGACAACCAGAAATACCTCTTCGTCCAGCTCGTATAATGGTTCTGTAGGAAACTATGGAGGATAACATCTTCAGCCTCGCTATGCATCAGGAATCACGATGAAAGATACTACTAACTTGCGACTGAGCCTGGGCGTCTAAAACACGAGAGCGAAACTTCCCAGAGGTTGCTTCGGAGTATAGTACATCAGACTATAGATTCTTGTTAATATATTTTTCCACGACATCTTTAAATTTAATGCGTTTCTGGTTGCTGATACTTACAAATTCTTCTTCTTCGCTGTCGCCCGTGTATTGATTTTCGGACGGGTTAGTGCGACCAGTTTGGGTTTCATCGTGGTTCATTGACATTGCTTCGTAGTCAGATCACAATTGTGTTGTATTTCTTAAAGAAAATTTGAATGATGGCTTCAAGTATATAGGATTGGTTGAGATTCGGATAAACACATCCTCAAGCCTAGCTTATTTACTACCTTGGAGGCAGGCATTCATGTACACCTGTCACCCTACGTGGTTCCTCTTGCAGATTGATACTAATCAGCCACTACCTTCTTATGAACTAGTAGTCTTAGGTACACTCAATAAAACCTCCTATTAGTGATTATTCCCCAGAGATTGAAGGAAATGTCACCGGTCGCATTCCGCCTATACGCCGCGCGGCATATTATTTTCAACAATCGACAACCATTGACGGAATGTTTGTTTCTTGCTTCTAAGTTCCACTCCTTCATCAGAATAAGGCGACAATGTCAGAACAGCAAGAGTTTGTCAAAGAATTTGAGGATGAGGCAGACTCTTTCCGTACCGACTACGACACGGTGAATGCTTTACTTCTCTACTGGGAGGACGATGATCTGAACGTTGATCGAGAAGTCAAACTATTCAAAGAGCTTCTCATAGAAAGGTTCCATTTCGACGCAGAAATATACGAGATTAAAAGTAAAAACTCGGCGGCATTACTACAATATGAAATAACCGCATTCATTAGAAACCACTCACTCGATCGCCGGTCTCTTACGATACTATTTTACGCCGGCCATGCCGATAGTCCGAACAACGTCAAACAACCGGGTTATAGTGTCTGGAGAGCGTAAGTTGTATTTCTGATCCGAAGAACGAAAAATACTGACTACAGTTCAGCAAACAAAAGAACGGGCCAACTTTGAATTGGAATACTCCACCGCATGAGTTACTGTACAATGCCGGCGGAGACGTGCTGGTTATCTTAGATTGTTGTTATGCTATAACTAAGACTCGGGGTGTTAAAAATGGCAAAATGGAAATACTTGCTGCAGGTGGCTCTGATTCTAGAGTACCAGCTCCAGGTCGAATTTCCTTCACCAATGTTCTTGTGAAAGAAATCAAGAAATATTTGAAGTCAGATATTGATATGAACGTACGTTGGCTGCATAGGCATCTTTTCAGTCAAAGAGTCGAGGTTGGCCTTACAGGTATGTCTGATAAATTTTATTTTATTTGCATGATACCTCAGAATTATACGCTTAATACTCAATAGTCTCGCCTGCATATCTTCTACTGTCAGAACATGATGGGAATAGCATTATCTTGAAGCCACTGTTGGCGAATGGATTCAGAAGAAAGAAGCCACCGCCGTCTTCATATGTGTTCTTGAGAGTATCACTATCGGACGATGCAACCGGATCTCAAATTGCTCGGTGGCTTAAAAGCTATTTACCAAAAACCGTCGAATCCATCGATATAGAAGGGCTCGTCTTGAAAGCGCGGAAATTGGAGACTTTAAAAGACCGTGGAGAAATTTTCACTGGCTCGATTCTGGGCAGGCTTTCTGTCCCAGCACAAGAGGAGATTATCCATCAGTTGCGAGCACTATCCCAAGCTGTATCAACAACCGCAATTATGGCCGTTAGTGACGACAACGCCACCAATTACGGATCTGAAAAGGCAAGAAAGTCAGAGTCAGCACAGAAAGCGCTCAATGATATCATGGAAACAGTCGGAAATGTTCGCAGCAGTATCGAAGGTGGCATAGTTCTTGATCCAACTGTCGAACTGGACAAGGCAGCCGCGGATCAGCTCGTACTTGCCGCCGATGCTAAAGGTGCTATTACGCTTCGACAATTGCTTTTAAACAGGGGTGAGATTCCAGATTCTCTAGAAATCCCCACAGAGAAGATTGTAATCGATTTTGAAACATTTAGCGGTGAAGGGTCTGGTTATGGTTCGATAGGTTATGGAACGATAGGAGATAAACTGGTTCTACTAGAGAGATTTGACATATTGGATGGGTATGACTACAATTCGAGTGGATATCAATGGCACCAGTTGCAACTTGGCAACATCAAACGTCTAGCCATGCAGCTATCACTCACGCGAGATAAATATTTCCAAGTGCTGCCCTGTATCGGCTATGCGAAGGATGCTTCAACTACAACTATCTCGATCGTCTTTGAAATGAAAGGAATCCCGATCAAAGGTACTAATAAGGCGCCCCAGATGAAGTCACTTAAAAATATTCTCGATCCGGTTGATGTCAAGAACAATTTGGGTGTTGTTGTTCCCAGTATTCGCATCATGACTAGGGATTCTATCGCTGCTCGGCTTTGTCGCATGGCTCGGGGTATTTACGAGAAATTGGCTTTTCGGGGTACTTCTACAAATCATTTGGGCTTGGATAGTACCAGGCGTGATTTGGGTCGTCGTAATATAGAAAGTCGACCCTCAATAGCCAACATGAAAAATATACCACTTGGTCGACGAATTTATCTCGCATATATTTTAACACAATCTCTCGACAGTTTTCATCGTGTTGGATGGGTCCACAAGGGATTTCAGAGCGGAAATATAGTCTTTTTCCAGACTGTAGACTCAATAGAATTAGATTTAACACATCCGTACTTGTTCGGCTTCGATTACGCGCGACCCAACACACGGGGAGAGGACAACAGTCCGTTTCAGGATTTCTATGGTCAGGGTTTCTATCCTAGTGTCGAAGTTTACAATCACCCAGACAGATGGGGTGAACCAAAGAAAAAGTTTGAAAAACCTCACGATGTGTACTCTTTAGTATGTCATTTGCCATTTCCCAAACTTGAAAAAGCTGATGCAATCAGGGCATACTTCTCATTGAGATCGCATTCTGGAGGTCAATCTTATCGACAACCTTCAATAAAGAGATACCAAAATCTATAGGAGCAAACGAAAGGGTGCGGGAGCTAGGGCTTAGAACGAAGCAAAAGCTTCTTGACAGAGTAAATCGTGATCTACCTCACATGGTGGGTCAGTTATTCACAAATGCAATTGTCAACTGCCTCACCTTTAAAGAAAGAACCGCCGGGTTCGATGATTTTCGCATGTATCAGGAATTCAACTCCGGGATTCTGGAGCCTCTCAAGACCGCATCGGTCGTATAGATTTCATATATCCAATGTCAGGATTTTCAAAGCTCGGTGCCGATTCCTTTCAAATACGGATGCGATTATCGTCTGTTATGGATGTAGGAAATGCATGGTATATAGACGGTAGACGGTTTTTGGGAATTGACGGGATTGGTATCCAAAGGTGCTCTATGAAATTAGTCAACTAGACAAGTTGTAGCAAACCTACCACTTGATCATTGGAAATGAGTGTAAACTGTGAGTGGAATATTTCAGGCCAACGACTCTGGATAATCAGCCGAGCTCTGCCTAAACCAGCCTGGCCAGTTTAGATAAAGCCATCTGGCACCAAGCGCATCCAGGTAATATTGCTACGCTATCTCCGCAATCTGATGCCTAATCTCAGACTGGCCATTCGTGATGCTGTGGTATGCTTTAGAGTACAAAAGTGATACTCCTAACACTGCAAAATTCGCTTTTCACATCCCTGCAGGGAACTTTGGGTCCCTGTCTGAGATGAGTCCCCGGAGTGTTTGAAAATTTTTAAGAGATGAAGGTAAATCTTGGAATTCACTAATTCAGAGCTTAAGAGCGTAATTTGGGATTTCAGCCGTGTCATTCCGTTCCCTCATCCCTTGGTGTACTACAGGTGCAGCAATACTAGGTACTCGGTATCCGTTTCATTAATCTAAGACTGGGTTTGTACTTTTGCTTCATGCCTCTGAAGGGAAGGGGTGAGGTGAAGTTCCTTCCTTCCTTTCCTTATGAAAAGTCAAAATTTAGCGTCCTTAGCGTGAGTATAAACCCCCCCCTCGGAATGAGAAATCTTCATTCATCCTCAATTTTCCTCCAATTGTCTTTTTTCTCAGCAGCTATTTTTGCTTTACTTCGAGCTTCTAAAAATTCGTGCAAACTGGTTGAAACGATCAGTTAGTCCGGAATAGTCCCAAGATATCAAAATGAACTACTCTCAACGTCTCAAATAGATTTAATAAATCAAATCATCAAATAAAAACTTTCATGTTTGAAAATTTGATTGATCAAATTCTATTCAACACTTATATCGATAATCCTTCTAATTACTAAATTAAATTTGTAGAGGTGTTGGTTAACGAATTTACTGCACCTATGAGTGCTGTACCAATATTATGAGAACAGTGCTGGAGCCCAATGGAGTACGTAAAGAATCCCAACTAGAAAGAGGAGTAAGAGAAAGACGGCGATTCGAACCTTTTGAAATGTTGTATGTGTTTTTGGCTGAGTATTTTGCAAGGCTGTATTATCGCCGTATTCTTGCAAAATCCTTTTATACATGAGGGGCTATGAAATGATATCATTAGAACATAAAGTTATAGGAAGTAAAGTAGAACATATCTTACTGGAATTTGTGTCTGCCCATGTAGCCGAGGATGTCCTGCAATCTCTTGAAGATGGTGAAAAATATCTTCTGCTTCGTGGCGATCATCCAATATTTTTATCCAATCTTGAACTCGAAACCTATATAAAGTTGCACCGCTGTAGGTGAACCTTTTGACACGGATTTCAGCCATTGCTTTGCTTCTTCCCGATGCAAGTTGTATGTAGTCAACTAGCCAATCCTTCGCTTTATTGCTGCTATAGTAGTATGAAGGTACCCTGAGAGCGTCCATTCCTCCCACTGTGGCTTTATACGGGGGAGGTTGATCTTCGTACAACACAGGATCTTGAGCGTGTAGGTTTTGATACTGGCATGGCGCAGAATCTTCGGTAGAACCTTTGGAATTTTGAACATAATGATAAGTATCCATAACTACTTCAATATTTGATCGTAAGAAGGAGCAATTATGTTGTTAATTAAGGTATATAAATATAAGAGAAGGATTGAATGAAGGGGAAAGAATGGAGTGGGAAGATGGGGTCCCTACAGTAATATTTGTGGGTTCTATAAGTACTGAGCGAGAAACTTAATTTTAGAGTTTGTATTAGGGTCTACTGAATATCTACTAGGCAGGTGTTAGGTAGGGCCGGCCAAATGAGATCGAATCCGATATCTGCCCAATGCAACCTCCCAGGATAGTGCTAATACCACAGACAAGAACCTGAAAGTCGAGCCACGCTGATTCAGCGGCCAAGCAGAGTCCCCATTTATTTTTCCGAGACTGGAAGAGGAGCTCCCCCAAAAAGGGAAGAAGTGAAAAGAAATTCAAGAAATGAATAAGGAAACATTCGAGTTGGATTTCTTTTTGTTCTGGTGTTAGAAGTGTAACCTGGTAAGCCAAGTGCATATTTTTATTCGCTCGAGCAGCGATCTCCTCCACACAACCAACTCGGTGACCCACGAATAATATGTCTATTTTGTCAGTTTTATATAAGAATCCCAATCATGGACTCTAAGATTATTCAGCAATTACGTTTTTAGTTCGTATTCGACTGGATTCGGGTATACGCCTCTCGCAAAATTTATGTAGCGAATCAGAGGTCTTGTGACGCTGACTAGTCAGTTCTGGAGAGAAGTAGCAATCATTTATCTGGTAGCAGCATGTACAGTTTCTACTACT
>JWJA01004880.1:0-20905 GCA_000812885.1 Lanzia echinophila
GTTGGGTGTCTATGATGTTACAACTGACTTTAGGGAAATGGTTATTCAATTCGGTATGTATTTTTCCCTTTCCCAGTTGTAGCATCTAACAAATATCAGGGTATCTTTCACTCTTCTCTGTTGTTTGGCCACTGACCGGCGTTTCTTTCCTCATCAATAATTGGATCGAACTTCGTGGCGACGCACTTAAAATCGCCCTGGAAACACAACGTCCTGTTCCTTGGCGTGCCGACTCTATCGGTCCTTGGCTTAACGCTCTGGGTTTCCTTTCTTGGCTCGGAAGTCTCAGCACAGCCGCAATCGTATATCTCTTTTCCGGTGACGGATTCGGCCCAGATGGCAACCCATCCAAGATCACCGGGTGGGGTCTTTTGCTCACGATGTTTTTCTCCGAACATATTTTCCTCGCACTCCAACTTGCGATTCGCCTGGCATTAAGTAAGATCGATAGTCCGGGGTTACAAAAAGAGAGGGCGGAGAGGTTCGCCGTGAGGAAGTACGTTTTCCCTGATGCTTTTGGTGCAGATGCGTTTGTGCCCTCCTTTTTACCCGTTGTCGTTAATGTAGACGTGGTTTGTGATGTGGAGATGAGACTAACTGTGAGATAGACAATATTTGCAAGAGACGATATCGCAAGAAGCGGCGGAGAAAGCGGCGAAGGGGGGAATTGGACAGGGGGAGAAGATTAGTAGAAGTTCGTTGGAAGAGGATGCCAGGGAATTGACGTTGAAGGGTCATGGTACTGCTGAAGAGAGGTATGTTTATTTTTGGGTTTTTGTACGGGGGAAGGGATTGGGGCATGGCTAACATGATTCATCATAGGTTCTGGTTGAGGCAAAGAGGTAGAGGTGAGACTGTAGCGATGGGGAAAAGTTATATTCATAAGGTGGGTCATAATTTCTTATTTGTGATACTAGGATAGTGGGAGCTAATATTAAATCATAGGCTGCGCCGACTGAATCAAAGAAAGAGCTGTGAGCTATTAGCTTTCAAGGGGTGAGGGTTGCGATCTTGTGCTTTTGTGGTTGATGCGTTTGGTTTTTCTACGATTCATTTTCATGTCTGGCGGGTTTAGGCGGACTTTTGACTGGTATGAAGAAACGAAGAAAAGCGAATAAACGAATGAATAATATGCCCGCTGAGTCTTAATTGTAAAATTGTCTTGAGTTCTTGTGCTACATGTGCTTCCGGGGGCTCGCTGATGGCTGGCTGACCAATTCGCCGATTTCTGACTTGTTTTCACTTATAAGCCGATTTCTCACTGATGACTGACTGGATTATTCGCTTATCTTGGCTGATGAGCTATATGCAACAATGCTTTTTGGGGGTTTTAGTCTGGAAGGAAGAAAGAAATTTGTTTTGTGTGTAGAGTTTGTAGAGTTAAAAGGAGCTAAACTACACTTTAAGAATGAGTACATATTTGTACCTAGCATGCAGCACGAAGATAGATTTAGAACCCTGCTTCTAATTCTAGAAGAATGAATATATAGAAGTAGGTAATGATGGTCATAGGAAATCGTAAGAGGGTGAAGTGAGTGCAGAGCTAAGAACTGATCATTAATCCAAGAATTTGTATCCTATCCTATACAGACCTCATCCCTCAAACCCCCATGATTTCCTTTCTGTGTAAACAATGACTATTCACTTAGTATAAACCTTACTGAGGGGTAAACCTTATCAGGGGGGGTATTTATACCTCCATCTGAACCACTTCTATAGCTTTAGATTAGACATAATACAATACATTATTTGCTACCATTTTTGGGATCCCTACAAAGTTATTCCAACACTTTCCTTTCCAACCCTATTCAGATCAAATTCCCCCCTTCCAACCCAATCCACCATATACAACACGGCATAACCAAATTCCAAAATGGTTCTCCAACTGCCTCACCAGCCAAAACAATCACTCGATCCTATGGAAAATGAAATGTTCACATACCAGTAATAGTCTTTCTCAGAAGCATATATCCTCTCATCGATTCGATTCAAAAACCAAGTAAAACTTCTGCAGCTGTAATAAAATACAATTCTTTCTTTCTCTCTGGCTGTCTCTCTATATTTTGTAATCCATACAATGCCAGTACATACACGGGACTATCGACTATCGACTAGCCCTTGACTCCCCCTCCCCCACTTCCTTCATAGGCACTCTAATTGAAAACCCCGCTCTCGTCACATCACCTCCGCACCGCCATCTTGATCACAAGATTACCTATTCAACCCTTAAACTCTGTAATCTTGCTTCTGTTGCAATCACCTGTGATGAATTTGTCAGTAATGTAAATCAATCCAAATGTTACAAAATGCACTAAGATAGTTCACTCAAAAACCAAAAGAAAAAGTACTCACATCAAGGGCCTGCTTAACCTCCAACACCCTTCTAACCTCCCCCAACCAATCCCTACTTAACGTCTTCGCCCACCCACCAAGACCATTCATCTCCCTAGCCGCCGCATCCAAATCGCCCTCTTCCAGGAACGTCTCCGTTCTTGTCAGTATACTCTCTACATCATCCCCCATCGCCAACCCCTTTTTCTTGAACAATAATTTACTCAACACGTAACTGCTTGCATGACTAGCCACACCCGCCTCTTCCGGCAGGAGACTCGCCTTCCTCACCTCAGATGCCACACGTCGGAAACGATCTATCAGTGCGGCCGAACTTGGGATTCCCTTTTGATAGGCTACGGGGTTGATAGATGCAATAGCCGCGTTGACAACTGGGTCATCAGATGCGATTTCCTTGAGGGCTGCGAGTTCTCTTGTGAATGGCCGCGGGACTTCAGACTTTTCTAGATTGGCACGGACGGCTTCGACGGCGACGTGAAGATGTTGGGTTTTGAGGTTTGTATCGATAACGGAATTCCAATCACCAGTAAGCTTCTCGAGATCATTGACTGTGTTTGAAAGATCTGAAAGTTTGCCTAGCCGACCCTCGCGTTCTTCCTCTACGCGTCTCTTCACATCTGCTAGGAAGGCACGTTTTAGCTCGACTGCTTGTTCCAGCAATTGGTTCTTAAGCTTCTGTTCGTTTACCTCGTTCGCGCGATCGATTTCGGCTTTTAGTTTCTTCTGGTAGTTGTCGTGGATTCGCTTGCGCTCCTCTTCGTATTCTGCTCTGAATTGGGCTTCTTGTTCCATTTGTTGGTTCTTGAATTTCTGCATGAGTTGCATGGCTGCGCGGTCAAAATCGGATTCTGTAGCGGCAAGCTTGGCATCGGCTTCTTTCAGAGCGGCGTCCTTCATGCCTAGAATCTTACCTCCAACTCTGTTTAACTCTGCTTTGGCTTTGTCCATAGTTGATGTGAATCTAGCATTGGCATTATCCGCGTTGACTACTGCAATGATATCATTCATAATCTTAACCAATTCCTGGACTACAGGCTCGTTAGCGTTCTCAATGTTGATGGGATCAATGCGTTCAATCTTTTGATATGCTCTAGATGGTTCATTAACCTCGGGATTCTTTGGCGATTTGATCGGATTTGGTGTTGGCTCCTTAACTGCTGGGGGTGAGCTGCCAGCGGAATCATCCTTCTTTGCCTTCTCAACAGCCTTGACTCTATCCGCTGGTTTAGCATCATGAGGAGTTTGGATTGCTTCCGACGGCTTTGGCTTGTCCTTCACTGCGCTCGCGTGTCGTCCCGTAGACGTGTTGTTTTCATCTGCAACCCTCCATGATACCCCGCTCTGACTTGGAATTTTAATTTGTTCTCCGGTATCCCTTGGTCTGTTCGGGCCTCGGCTTGTGATGGATGGAAATCGTTTTCTGAAATCCTGTTCCTCAAAATACAGAACCGCCTCCTCTCCAAAAGGTACATATTCCGTGAAAAAATCGTGGAAATTGTCGTCGATTCGAGAGTAATAAACACCCCCACCAAAGCCTAGAGTACTAAGAAGAAACAAGGTCGTGAAGAATTTGCGGAAAAATCGTCTCGGTTTTGGTTTTGGTGCTGGAGGCGGTGGGGGGATAGAAGATCCAAGCGTCGTGCCGGTTGGAGTACTCGGAGGTGGAGGGGTAAGAGGAACATTTTGTGCGGGAATAGTAGAGGAAGCCGGAGTAACTGGCGTCGGGTTGATTGAGTTTACTGTGACTACTGGACCTTGAGGTAAAGGTTCAGATGTAGCTGGGCTGGCAGATCCTGGGAGTACTACAGGTTTCGAATCCGGTATACTGGCTTTGTCTGCATATGTTCTCTAGAATCGCAAAATCCATCAGCAATAACTCTATAATTCAATTGAGTAAATTCATGGTCATTGAAAGCTTCATACCATACTATCCGATAATGCCCGACCAGCCTGTGTCCTCCATTGATATCCATGACTGACAACTTTGGGTTGAAGCCCAAGGACCCTCGACGATCTGAGAGAAGCTCGCAGCATGACGGGCTGCGTTGAGCGACAAGTAATTAAAATGGTTGGTGTTGGTTGAAGGGAATGTGGTCTTGTTCTAATATTAATATTTTGACTTCCCGCATAAAAACACTAGGGAATGCACGGACCATTTAAATTGGCGGCGATGATGCAGGAAATACCAGGGGTATTAATAAAAAGTGTAGTTCTGCTCTACTACCTACTCTAGTAGTAGGTATCTGAATAAAAGTATAAAAGTAAGAAGACTCGTAGAATTCCTTCTTCTTTTCTCTCTCTATATTTATCATCGTCGTCGCCATCATCTATATTCAAATGTTACAAGTAAACTCTCTCTCTCTTTCTCTTTAACTCTCTCTTTCCTCTTGCAAATCATAGATTATTTAAATGCATGTTCTATTGCATATCTTACAAACCCAAAATGCCGCAGAAACTAATCCATCATAGAGAGAAATAAAATAGAAGAAACCCCTCTCACGCCTAGCGAGCAGAAATCTGCCCACGAATCAATAACCTATTGAGTAAAGACTCAAGAGACATCAAGGTATTAAAAAGACTGCCCTCATAAATGTCGAAGAGGCCACATGTATCATATCATGGCCTTCAACCAAACAAATCTCGCCCAAAAGAAATAGGATACATCTGGAGGAGATGCTTCGACAAGAGCTCATTCTTTGTATCAAAAGTTAATCCCGCTCCCAAATATTGCCCATGCCTACCACCCATCACCCATGCCACCCCTCATCTATCATAAATTCCTTAACAACTGCATCCTGGACCTTGTGATCCAGATGTCTCTGCTGGTCTTAACTCTACACCACGACCTGGGCCAGCTCTTGGATTCCTTGGTCCGGCTTGATCTAATGGTAATTTCTTCGCGATGGCGGTGAATAATTCTCTCACATTCTCCGAGGTCTTTGCAGATGTTTCGAAGAAAAGTAATCCGGCTTCTCTGGCATATCCCGCAGCATCTTCGGCACTGATGGCACGTTTATCTGGTTGTTCGGTGACTAAATCAAGTTTGTTGCCAGCTAAAGCGATGATGATATTCTCATTTGCTTGCCGTTGAAGTTCTTTCACCCAAGATTTCGCCTTATCCAATGAGGACTATGATACTTATTAGTCGGTTGCTTGAAATGACAATCAAATAAGGGACGCATTACAGCTTGTGTGATATCGTATACTACCACGGCGCAATTGGCATTTCGATAATACATGGGTGCGAGAGACTTGTATCGTTCCTGGCCGGCAGTATCCCATATCTCAAACTTCACTGTAGTATTTTCGTCGAGTGATATCGTTTGCGTGAGGAAAGCTGCACCGATCGTACTTTCGCGGTCTGCCGAATATAAAATTAGTGGTGATGTCGATATTCAGATGTTGAGATATCTGCCGGGGATGTTCAAAAGGCTCGATTATGGGGATGAATATCGTTCGGAATTTACTCACAATCATCGAATTGATCCTAAAAAGTAAGTTAGCCATGGCAGACAGAATTTCCTGATGAAGTTGATAAATAAATACCTTAACGAATCGTAGAACTAAAGAGCTCTAATGAATACAGAGATCAGCATGCAACCACAATTTCTTTTACGAACAAAATCGCCATACCTTTCCAACTGCAGATTCTCCTAATATTCAGTGTTAGTACTATGAAAACATATAAACATGCTCAAATTTCATGCGATTACCTACCAAGTAATACCAGCTTAAACTGCGCAAATCTAGAATTCCCAGCACGGGAGCCTGGTGGACCTCGAGTAGCCATGTTGAATTATGGATGAAAGATAATGCAAGCGATTATTGTCGTTCGGTGAGAGATGGGTTTATTGTATCTCGTTGTTGGATGTAAAAAAAAAATTGTTGAAGAAATCAAGAATGGAAATGGAAATGGAAATGATTCTAAAGGGAGGGGAAAACGGTCAAAATAGTTTATCTTGATTCCTAAAGAGAAACAGCTCTTAAAGATTGGAAGTGACGATGATCGCTTCGATTACGGTCACAGACAATAAAATGAATCACGTGAAAATGTACTGCAAAAGAGAATAATAAGGCTTGGCTTGGCTTGCCGCTTGCCGCCTTGGTTTTGTTTCTTTCTTTTTTCTTTGGGGGGAAGGGAGCGGAGCGGGAGGGAGAAGGGAAGGGAAGGGGTGGAAACTTTATAGATTCACCCCAGTGAAACTGGTAAGAGGCGAGGCACAAGGGACAGGTTAGGTAAAAGTACAATGAAACCATATAAAGTGAGGAAATTTAATAGGAGTAGAAATATCCACTTTATATAGCTTGGAAGATTGGATTGTCTAAAAAAGGATATTCCATTTACCATGAAAATACCTTACCTAGGTATATTGTAGTACTAGGTAATGAGACATTCATACGATTATATGATAAATTCCTCATTTATTTGATTTATTTATATGTAAGAAATGATTTGCATTTTATCAATAGTTAAGGTGTGAAATTATATTTACCCATAAAAAGTAAGTTTAATTTTAGATGCCGGTAAAGTAATGAGGGAGGCTCCGAGCTCCAAATTAGTAGAAGACAGCTACAAGTATATTTCAAATGAAGCTTGTTGACCCCCCCCCAAACAATGAAATAAAAGAGAAGTTTCGTAACCAAAATCAAACAACATTGAAATTCCTTTTATTTAACTCAACTTTGATACTGAATAACTAACTTCCTTTCAATATGGCAAGTTCTTTACCTTTTAGGGATATCAATGTTCATGCTTCAACATCTTATTACGCATTCACTTCGCCATCTTCTCCCTCTGCGCCAACATTAGTAGTTGATCGTCCAAATGGAGATTTACGACTCAACGATGGTCCTCTTTTGGGAGGTAAACGTGTGTCTAGTATTGCCGGCATATTGGGCATCATAAAATTACGATTGGGTAATTCAAAAGCCAATCCTTTCAAGGAGTTGGAACTGATTCTGTGTTAGACAAGTATATCATCGTAATCACAAAAGCACAACCGATGGGCAGATTGAAGGGACATATGATTTACAAAGTTATTGCAACAGAGTTCTTACCACTTAGAGAACGACCACTTCGCGATCAAGATGAAGATACTTATCTCAGCCTTCTCAAGAATTTCATCAAGTCCGGACCTATGTACTTTTCCTACTCCTCCGATATCACAAATACTTTTCAACGGCAATCACAATTAGACACATCTGCGCCTTTATGGAAACGGGCAGATCAAAGGTTCTTCTGGAATAGATTTGTGCAGTCAGACTTAATCGATTTCCGAACCTCGGGTTCTCGACATCAACATGGACAACAACCAGGGGTAGATCCATACATTCTGCCAGTCATGTTTGGAATGCTTGAGATTAGCTCCACACGAATAAAGTCGACGCCGTTGACGATGGTATTGATTACTCGCAGGTCAAGATTTCGAGCTGGAACTAGGTACTTTTCGAGGGGAGTGGACGAAGACGGAAATGTATCGAACTTCAATGAAACAGAGCAAATCATCCTCCTAAACGATAGTACAAGTGGGTTGGGTGGATTTGCTGGCGGTGCTGGAATCCAAAACGGTAAAAGTGGATCAGAGGGTAAAGAGGTGCAAATAATGTCATATGTGCAGACCAGAGGAAGCGTGCCGGTATTCTGGGCTGAAGTCAATACTTTGCATTATACGCCAAAGCTACAAATCCGAGGGGTAGAAAATGCAGTGGGCGCGGCTAGAGCGCATTTTGACGAACAGATTCGCATTTATGGAGACAACTACTTGGTCAATCTAGTCAATCAAAAGGGCAGAGAACAACGAGTGAAGGAGGCATACGAGCAAATGGTCAAATTACTCGTTTCGGCACCGTCCGAGACCAGTCAGAGTGATCAGGTCACAGATGAAAAGTTCAGAGTCGTGGAACCAAGTGGTCGGAAGCAGGAAATGGACAGACTGCACTACATTTACTTTGATTTCCACAACGAAACAAAGGGACTAAAATGGCATCGGGCCCAATTACTTTTGGAGCAATTGAACTCTGCTTTGGAAGTCCAGCAATATTTCCGAGGTGTTGATATGCCAGCTGATATCGATGGCCGTTTGGAAGTCCGCAACCACCAAACCAGCGTCGTGCGCACAAATTGCATGGACTGCCTCGACCGAACAAATGTTGTGCAAAGCATGTTGGGTCGTTGGACACTCAATCGTCAACTAACCGATCTAGGAGTGCTCACCCGCGGCGAAACCTTTACCTCCGCAGACTCCGATTTCGAGATACTCTTCCGCAAACTCTGGGCTGACAACGCGGACGTGGTATCGAAATCCTATTCCGGGACCGGAGCCCTTAAGACGGATTTCACACGCACGGGAGTCCGAACTAAAGCTGGAGCGCTTCAGGATCTCCAGAATTCTATCACTCGGTATGCGAAGAATAATTTCATGGATGGTCCCAAGCAGGATGCTTTTGATTTGTTCCTCGGTTATTACCTGCCGAGTAATGCGAATATTGGCAGCCAATTCATATTCGCGGATAAGAGACCGCTGCTCATACAAAGCATACCGTATATCCTCGCCTTCAGCACATTCTTTGTATTTCTCGGACTCTTCACGCCGCGATTACCTAACGCAGCAGTTTTGCCCCTGCGCATTTTTGTTATGTTTTGGTTTGTGGTGGGGGCTTGGTGTTTGACTTTTATTTACAGTAATGGGATGTTATACGTAAGTTCTCTTTTCTGGCTATTTTATCTCCTCCCCACCTACCGCATCCCCTCGTTCCCTTGCCGTTTCACGAGGAAAGAGGATGCAAGACAACGGAAGCAGACAGCTAATACCCACATCATAGGTAAACTGGCCAAAACTCAATCCGCGCCCGTGGGCTACAGAAGGATATCTTGAAGCGATAGGCAATGTGAGGAAGGATAAAGTTATTGGTGGGTTGGTGGCTAGGCATGAACGTGGATTGAGTATGGCGAGATATACGAATGCTGAGGAGGGGAAGAAGAGGATTGAGTAGATGGAGTTTGAGATTCATTTGAGAGAGATATACAGAGCGCGCGAGGTTTATTACAGTAACAGTTGTAGTTGCAACCTTTTCTTTTCGCGAGAGAGGAGATCAGAATGGAATATTTGGTATGGTATGTTCGGTGCGTTCGGCACCTATCTGATGATGATGGCGAGTTAGTTTCAAGGGGTGGATTTATAATATATTACAGTACGGAATAATAACGTGTTGCAGGGGATGGGTTAGACGGGGAAGCTGGGAGAGTGAGGCGGGGCTTCTTGTACGTATATGATAGATTTTGTTCGAGGGAAAGAGAGAGGTGAAGTGAAGTGTTTTGATACAGTACTTGTTAGAAATGGATGGATTTGATCTTCGTTGTTTGTGGATGGAAGAGGGTTTTTACATGTTGGGAGACGATGTGGTGAGTATTTATCGAGTAAGTTCTGGGGCGCGTTGCCCTTATTGGACTTTGAGATGTAACAGGGGTGAGATGTGCAGTTTGAGTGGCGATGTTAGGTGGGTTATGTTCATTTTGTGCTATGAGATTTGGATTGTTACTTTAATTCCCAGAAGTTTTGGCGGGTATATAGCATACAGCAGGAGAAGTACCACATGGATGCAATCCTTCTCTCTTTACTAGTATGGAGAAGTACACCAGCGGTCCAGCGGTTGCAATACAAATTGCACCACACGACAACTTTCAATCTCTTAAGAACTTTTTAAACATCAACCGGGTATTTATTTGTTGGAATTGATGCCGGGCTTCCTTGAATGGGTGGTCTCCAGTGGCGGTGGCGGTGGCGGTGGCGGTGGGAAGGAATGTATAAGGACTAAATTTGATTAATACATATGTATCGGTTGCACTCATTTCATTCTATCGCCTCTTACTCATTGTATACACGGCGTTCAATTGGCACTTTCATGCGCTACCATTTCATCTTGTATTTTCTCCCATCCTAACTAACCAGTTGGCCCTGGACATCCATGTAAAAAAATCAAAAAAAGCCAAACTCCTAATCATCGTGCAAATCACTGAACCACAACAATGAATCAAATCAAAGCCAAAACCTCTTCATCCAAAAGTCAAATATCCGAATCCAAATCACATCAGAAGCGAATTGGCAACATTTGCATCCTCCACATCCGCCACAAACGCATCCCAAGCCGCACTCTCAGCCTCATACCCCCCCGTCGTAACGAACAAACTACCGACCCCTTTCCCACTCCACTCCATCACCAAGTCCCTTTGCTCATCCTTCGGCACATCATGCAGCACTACCGCGCTCTTCCCACGATCCTCAGTAGCTATCTGATCCACGGAACCGGCCAGTCCACCTGAGTATGCTGCGTATGTGTTTTCGATTGCGAGGACCAGGTCTGCAATTTCGTAGTGTTGGGCTGGGGAAATCATTCCAGGGTTCAGGGCTACGGTGAGGCTTAAGGAGTGCGTTTGTGTGGCAATACTGCTGAGGTAGGACGAGGATGTGTCGTCCCAGGTGTTGACTACGTCGTCGAAGAAGATGCCGGACATGTGGATTGCGGCTGAAGGGTAAGTGGCCCAGAGTTTATCTATCGATCAAGCGTCAGTTAGTGAAAAGGTCGTCCGATATTCAAGTCTAATATTAAAGGTTGAAGATCCATACTCACAGGTATTCACATCCGTCATCACATCCTCAATACTTCTCCCGGAATACGCAGTATCCACATAACCCAATAGATTTACATTAGAGAGTGCGTTCAGAGATGCAATCCCGTCGATGTAGGCTTGATCGGTGGGAAAAGCATTCGTGACACCGGGACCGCTGTAGGGATTGATGATGATGGTGAAGTCGAGGTCTGGGTGGGTCTGGATAGTGTTCCTGAGAAAGTCCCATGCACCGGGAGTCGGGAAGATGTATAGGGGGAGGAGGATAGATGAGCTGAGGATTGGCAGAGGTAAGATTAGGAAGAGTACGAGGAGAGGAAGGAGGATTTTGGGTGGAATCATCTTGTTGGTAGTGTGTCAGTAGTGTGAAGAGGCGCTTTTGTATTTCACACTTGATTTGGTGATTTGAAAGAAAGACCCGTTGGAAAACGAGAAGGCAGCTTGACATCCGGTATGTCTAGGGGTTGAAGGAAAATAAAATAGAAATCTAAGATCTCGAGGCATGAAATTTATGCTCATTTTCTACCATACACACACGTAAAGTAATACTGACAATTGGTAGGTGGGCTTGGAAATCAACATCCTTATTTATTCACTGTATAATGATACGTTGAATCAAAAACCATATTAGACAAACACATGAGTACGGTGTTGATGGAATCTTAAAGGGTATATATGGACTAGCTAAAGTTTTATCTACGGAAAAGCGGCATAGATTCACTGTACAGCTAGAGGTAGCGTTTTATTCATTGATATTACTGGGGTTTCAAGAGGTGAATATAGAAGTTTGATTTCAAATCACAGCGATTACAATTCTGAAATAACGGGGTGCTGCAATTTTAAGGCTGGTTTGATACTATTGAAGGTTCGTCGGTGAGACTAGACTCTCTGGATACATAAATTCTTCTTTGACAATTCACGTATTGGATCATGCACTCCGAGATCTGAGAATCATTCTCATTCTCATCACCCGGTTAATGTCGTAACAAGTATATCCAGTCCTATGGCGTCAATATAATGCAATAAATGGCTCAACTCGGCTCAACTCAAGCCAAACTCGTATACCTCTAACTAATATTCACATTTCAACGTATACATCACCCCAGGAGCCATTTCCAAAAACTCCATGGTTTAAACTTTCTCTAATCAGGACTTATAGCTCTCTTCATATATTCCGAACTGATAACTGGAGGCATAAACAAAGAATCGAGAGTCCTCTTAG
The DNA here is from genome assembly GCA_000812885.1 of Lanzia echinophila. Classification (NCBI taxonomy): domain Eukaryota; kingdom Fungi; phylum Ascomycota; class Leotiomycetes; order Helotiales; family Rutstroemiaceae; genus Lanzia; species Lanzia echinophila. Next base: position 12,201 of record JWJA01004880.1, read on the forward strand.
CTGACGACATGTTGATTTGAAAGTATGAATGAGTTTCACGCAAGAGTTATGTGTGACGAGGCTGTGGTGGCTTAGTCATTCTGCCACCACTTACCGCCTTGATTACGGCGCGGTTACGCCGCCTAGCCGTAGTCAAGATTCTTACCGTACTCTTTTGTATTATAAAAGGAAGAGGTTTCTTCGGAATTTTCTTTCTTTCTTAGCTTTTAGATTTTTAATCAATACAATCTTTACATTTTGTCTTCGTGATATTATATGGAGAAAAGTACTTCGCGTTTTGGCACATTGTACTAGCTATCGACCTAGTGAAGCCTGACGACAGATTGGAAGAAGATTTATTAAGCCCTATTATTCGGATTGATTCTCACTCCCGAAGCATTACTCAATCCAGTCTTCTATCATTCGCAACCTCTATTGCAATTATCCTGCATTCTTACATAGGAAATGGGCCTCCGGACTTTAAGCTGTATGAAGTAGGCTGCATGGGGTAGAACTTGCACATATCTAATATATCATTCATCCCGCGTTCTCTCCATGAACCCCCACAGATATACTTGCAGTACCAACTGCTAGCACTTCCTTTCGCTGCTGATGTTCCGAACCTACTTCACTCACGCACCAATCGGATTAATGCTCTCAATATTTTCCGTGTTTCTCTAACCTGTATTGCATGGTAGATGCAAGTATCGCAGACGTTTTCATGTCTTTGAATTGCACTGACAACGTTTTTCTCATAAGGATGATATCAGCCAAGCCTTCTAAGTGGCATATAAAGCTACAGTTCAGTATTTTAGGGGCAAAATGTGAGAATCAAGGACTTTGGCCACACATGTAAGTGCAAGGGCTAGGAGCAATCGAGAGGATAGGTAACAGAATGGGGGCGATTGCATTTCTTACGAGCTATTGGTTCCTCACACCATTCGCACCTAAATCATGGAGTACGTAATATCATATCAAGTCATTCCGCCGCCCCACCATATTCCTCTCCGTTCCAAGCAACCTCAATCACAGCCATCGTAGCATTCGGTGGCATCCGGAAGCTCACAATTTCAAAATTTTCATTCGCAGCCACAAAGAGAGCCAGCCAATCATCTCTCGAACGCTCTTTGCCATTTGCCAATGTTTTCATACTTAGATCTAAAGTTCTGATTTGGGACCATTCGTTAGTATTGTCTTTCACTCAAGAAGATCGTAGAGAAAAGCGGGGGGGGTGGTTTGAATTTACCGGAGGTGTTGCTGTTGATATGCAGATTCTTCGCCAAAGTCTGGAAGCAGGCGCTCATTAATGACGACTCTTGCTCCGGTCTTCAATCCCGGTATCAAATTCCGCAGAACCTCGACTGCGTATTTGTCACTCCAATCGTGAAGAAGCCAGCGCAAAAAGTATATATCGGCGCCCTTGACCACTTGCGGAGTAAACATATCATGAACCATATACTCGATGCGCGAGGCCACATCCGTGGGTGGATTAGCTTGTGCAATCACATGCGGTATATCTTGCACGATACATTTAACATCCGGTATCTTCCGTACCACTTCAAAACATACAGAGCCCCCTGCACCACCCACATCCACGAAGGTTTTCACACCACTCCAATCAAAATCTTCCACGAAGAATTTTGGCTGAAATCCAAGTTGCGAGCCAAACATCTGCATGGCGCCTGGAACACGGGATATCCTCTCGGGGTATTGAACTATCGTTGGCATTATCCCCAACGGTGCATCATTAGCAAGTGCCCACGCCGATTGTTCTTTTTCTTCGGCTCCTGGCCACTTAATCATTGCATCTACTATCCATGGGGCGGCTCTCCATGATTCCATACACATAAAGGCAATCCAATCGCGGATCTTCGCATCTTCGGCGATCTTTTTGGATAGGGCTGTATGCGCAATAACTCCTTTTCTAGGTTCATAAAATATGTGTTGAGTCATTGCATGACGGATGATTCTATCTACATCGTCGGCGTGCACTTTGCACTTTTTTGCTATCTCGGAGAATGTGCTTTCATTTCCTACGGGGAAGCTCGTTGCTATGTTGAATTTCTCGATGGCTTGGATGCTGACGAGATTACTGTACTATTTATATCAAAATTAACTTCGTGTGCAGTTTGGAAATGATTATGAGACGTACATTGAGACCTGAGAGATACTCCTCCGGCCCAAGAGTCATCATGTGAAGCTCATCCGTTGCATCGAGTATACCTTGCCTAGCAGCTTCGATATCTGGTGGAAGAGAAGTTGTTGAAGGCCTGTTGATATCGAATGACAAAGCTGGGAGATTCTGGGCTGCAAAATATGCATCCAATTTTTCTGTATTGGATTTGATCTTGTCTGCGAGGAGAGTGATCGAAGACATGATTCCTTACTTGGTATGACTAGGTTCAGGCAGTTGAGTTGACAAGATATGATGAGAATGATGAAACTTTGAGATGATTTTATAAACGTTTACTAAAAAGGGTCAAAATGAGCTCAATTTAAAGAATGCCTGTGTTACGGCATTTCATATATCTCCGAGCGCGTATATCGATAGGTATAACGTGCATACATGCAGTGATTATTATTCTCCTCGTTTTTTTTTCTGACATTCGCATCGTGGCGAGACCACGTCATGGTCCCCCTGGAGCGGCATCGTGGGCGCATTTGACCATGTTCACCGTTCCGCTAACATGCCTGCATCACATCGAAAATCCGATTCTAGCATTTTGATAGCACGGATGAAATATGATCTGTTAAACTTAAACCTCACCTTGAACTTGAAGATGGCGACATTTTTATTATGTGCTCCATACAAAACTTGGGAAAGTCTGTTTCTTTTGGTTCCACTTCAGCAGTAGTTCACAGTCGTATGGCCCACCTTGTTCCATCACATGAAACATTAGTTCATGCACTGTATTATTGCCTGCAGTCGATCATGGAAAATTTGCAGAAGCTTGCTCCCACTCCTAACACAGCTGTCGCAGTTTGACTCTATATTGGGTTGTGTTGTGTCGGATCCTGCCAAGTTACCAACAAATTACTGGAATTTGTACCATAATTTGCCAGTCAATCATAGTTACTGATTGGATTGCTAGCCCTTTGGGCTGTATTTTATGCTGGGATTGGGAATGGATTGACAATTTGTAAAGATAACGGTTTCTGACGTTGTTATTGACGATTAAAAGTTCTCATGCAAGGATACTAATAACTTTGTATCCTCATGTTCGAGTGAGACGTCCCACACGGGAAAAATACCTGTTCGGGGGTTAACCTGCGCAATCCACTTAATCTTATCCGGGTATCAAGTTGCGCCGGCCACTTATAATCGCTACCCCGCAAAATTTGACCACTGGAATGTACCCAATGAAAGGTTCTAGCAAACATTGTGGGTATTTTATCGCCTAAATAGGTTATTATCAGCGTTGTAGCCATACGGGTGAGATGAGTGAGACCATCCATGCATGCCTTTCATCTAGTCTTGCAGCTCCACTCGCATGAGCCTGCAAACCCTTTGACACCATATTGTCAATTCTTGTGATCCTGTAACTGTCGGTTCTTTTAGCAAAATACCCCTAGCAAAAGAAGCAACGTATCGGCATGATTAGTCAAAGACTGCTAAAATCATTAAGATAATCTCATACATAAACACTTTACGCCCTTAGCGGCAAATAATACTGTTTCCAACGGCAAAATCAAAGCGCTATCGTATCATACAAGTCTCATTCGACTGTCGACAAGGCATCATGTTCATTCCTTGTAGTGATCCATTTTATCCAATCCAAGCAAAAAAGATTTCCCGCAAACTTCAGCACCCTGTCCTAAGAGAACGAAGAGAGGAAGAACACCGATTGAGAATGCCCAGAGAGCGACCGTATCATTTGCTGAAAAGGGTAACTGTGTCGAAGAGGTGGTTGATAAAACAGAAATGCAACCTTAAATACAATTTTTACAAAATGCGTTTTCAAATCTCTTATTTCCATCCCTTTATTTCATACGTTTCTCCCTAATAATCAATGTAACAAAGAATGCCAGTAACGAGAAACCCAAAGAGACCCCGTGAGCTGCCTCCAAACTCTTCACATACGCCTCTACAACTACTCTCTTCAGATCTCCGTGTAATTCTTTGATACTTCCTACATCCTCCATCAGTCTCTTAACGATATCCTTATTCAAATTAAATTTTTCTAACATGGAACCAAGACGACTGTTCATCACCCCTGAGCACATAGCAATACCAACCATCCAGCCGATGCTTGCTGCTAGGAACATTCCAGCCGTAGCTACGGAGTTTTCCTTCTTGGAAACAGAAGCTGTGAGAGCGATGAATGTGCAAGCGCCGGTAATGCCTAGCCCAAAGCCACCTGGAAAAATCGAGAAGGATGAGCTAAGTGAGATGGGACCTGTGTGCCAGGTAAGAAGAAGGAGGACGTAGGATAGAGCAGAGAAGAGTGTAGAAAATGTGAGAAGAGTGGTATAACGACCACTTCTAAAAGGGTATTAGCCGGGTACATTTCACCAAGCTGCTGAAAGAATGGAAACCATACCGTTGGATAAGCCATCCAGCAAGGACACCGCCAATTGTGTTACCGAGAACTGCAGGCATAAGATGGAGTCCTGCCACCATGTTACTGCTGTCCTGGGTAACTCGAAAGTATATCGGGACTGAGTACATCATCTATACGAGATTAGTATGTGGCATTTACTAACGATCAATTGATGAATATCTCACCGCCACTTGGGCACCACTCTGCAAAGCTAGAATGGCATATGGCGCTGCTACTTCTCGACGAATAATGAGCGCGGGTGGGAAAACCGGTTCAACTGCATATTTGACTTCGTATTTTACGAAAACAATGCCGATGAGGATGGATCCTAGCAGGAGGCCGATGACAGTAGGATGTAGCCAAGGCAATTCTTGTCCGCCCAAGCTAAGTGCTGCTAAGAAGCAAGTGATTGTTGCAGCTAATGTGAAGGCGCCAAAGAAGTCGATTCGTTGAAGCTTCGAAGTTCCGTCCCCGGAGCTGTCATCCTCAGACGATGACGATTGCGCCGGAAGTTTCAGAGCAACGAGAACAATAGCGAGAAGTATCAAAGGACCTTGACTGATAAACGACCTGAACTTTGGTAATCAGGATATCAAAGGCGGACTGCGGGAGCGGTTGAGCTTACCAACGCCACCCAATAGTATCGGCAAGAAGACCACCAAGTGGACCACCTATACTTCTCCCCACCGTCCCAACGGCATTCACGTAGCTTCTCCAAGCTGCAACTTGTATGAGCGGTACCAGATCTAAATTCATTAGAACCTATTGTACGAATTCCCCCTGCAAAAACATACCAATAATCAAAACCGATACCATGACACTCATACCCGCACCACCAATTCCCGCCACCAGTCTTCCAACTATTATCTGCCACCACACGTTCGCAACACCACTATCGCATTGTCTAAGTCAGTACTAACACCGCTCTGGAGCTTTCTCCGAGTTTCCCATACTTACGTCAAGACACATCCGATAGCAAATAACGCATACGATGACAATAGAACATTCTTTCTTCCATATACATCGCCCAGCTTTCCCGTAAGAGGCTGCACGGCGCTCATGGCCAAATTGTAACTGTTGGGTAGCCAACTCGCATCGCTTAGAGCGCTAAACTCAGAAGCGATAGGGCCGTAGGTGGCCAATACGAGACTACCATCTGCGTAGGATACGAAAACACCTGGGATATTTTTAGCTCTGAATTACTGGATTTGAATCAAACAATCACAAATCTATGATCGTTGAATGTTACCAATAGCTAAGAGAAATATTATGAGAGCTGTCTTTCTGGTGACTTTCTCTTCTGTCACGACTTTGGAAGAGCTTTCACTATTCTGGGAGTCGGACTCCACATCGGAATGACGTTGTGTGGAATTGAAATTCCGAATTGAAGCAACTGTATACGGTGAGAGAAGTGGCTCTGCTTCCGGTGATCCTTTTGTTGATTTGGGCGTAGAGATCGAGTCCCGTTCGATAGAGTCGGTAGCAGAAGTCATTCTATGCTGTTTCGACGTTTTCCGCTCTGATCACTCTACTCGTTTTGGTGAATGCCAATTGAAAGCGGAGGGAGTGTCTAGCCAGCTTTATCCACTACTTATTCTTCGATTATTACCGTGGCTGTGTTGCACATTGAAATCCAAGGAACTGGCAATACCTGAAGATATTTCTTATTAGAGTCCCTGTTGTGTTTTTAATGGGGTTCAAGCGAAAGAACCAACCAGCCAACTGGGAGTCAGTGCCCTATATGCAGGGCAAGCTGGAAAATCCCATCGTTTCGACCAAAATCTTATCTTCCAAATAATCGGGACTGATATAGTACAGGCATTTCAATTAAGAATGACGGGAAAACCGAATGGACGTTGTGGATTGGGTGTTCTTTGGACGCTGGTCGTCAATTAGGTTTAAGGTCCATGTTACTGGGCGGGAAACCCCAGTAGATAGGCGAGATAGGCATTAAATGCCCCGTAATTAATGGCGAAAATAGGCACTTCAGGCACGCCATGCATTAAGTTAATGCTGCTTTTAGAACCTTACTCTTGGCACCAATCACTATACTGTAAATGCGGTCACATATCCGTACTCCTTCGTAAGTACCTAGCCCAGTAATATTTTTTGGTATTTTCTGTTTGAAACAGAATTGGACATTTACATGATCTGAAAGTGTAGTTTGAGATGGTTGATTGCTATTTCCCGTGCTTCATAATTGAGCTCTTGCTTGGTTCCCCGTCCTAAGCTCTAGGTTAGATAAGTTACATAACATTAAGGCGGCACCCATCTTGACCTCTACTTCTCCACCATAGACAATATTTGGTGGAGCCATGATCTCAACTACAGTGCATTGTAAACGGACGGGTGCGTGGCAGCGTACAAAGGCAGCATAGGATCACGTAATATCTTCACCATCGCACTACTGTAGACAGACGACAATTGGGGACCATCGATGTTCACTTGCGAAAACTTAAGAAGAATTAGCTTCGCAGGATACGGCAAACAGCAATCCAGGATGAAACTGCTATTGATTGTTGCTTTGGGACTTGTTTCGATTGGTGCTGCCAAACAAAGTCCAATTCTGGAAGGACAGGATGCCAGACCTAATATCGTGGTTGTCTTGACGGATGATCAAGACTTACATATGGACTCTGTGGATTATATGCCCTTATTGAAGAAACATATTATTGATCGCGGAACATACTTCAAACGCCATTATTGCACGACTGCGATATGCTGTCCATCACGTGTGACGCTGTGGACGGGAAGGAATGCACATAATACCAATGTAACGGATGTGGCTCCTCCTTATGGTCAGTACTCGAACGATCTTGAGCAGGTTTGTATGCTGATCATTGAATAAAGGCGGGTACCAGAAGTTCGTCGCCGAAGGTTTCAATGAAGCCTACCTCCCAATATGGCTCCAAGATGCTGGATACACCACTTATTATACTGGGAAGCTGTTCAATCATCATACTGTTGAAAATTGGAATAGTCCTCACCCAGCAGGATGGACATCTTCCGATTTTCTCCTTGATCCTTTCACATACAGATACCTGAATGCGACCTTTCAAAGAAATGAACATCCACCGGTCAATCATGATGGCGAGTATTCAACGGATGTTCTTGCTGAAAAGGCTTATGGGTTACTGGATGAAGGTGTACAGTCTGGGAAACCATTCTTTTTGGTTGCAGCACCCATTGCTCCTCATTCAAATGTTGATCCTACTACATTTAAACCAGGAGATGGGACCCTAATGACTACTCCAATTCCGGCTGAGAGACATAAACATTTGTTTCCCGATGCGAAAGTCCCTAGAAACGCTAACTTTAATCCCGATAAGGTGAGTTATTATATTTACTAGTGTTAACTGACAAGAAACTGATGTATTTTGTAGCCGAGTGGAGCATCATGGGTCAAACATCTAGCTCAACTCACTGACGAGGTGATTTCTTACAACGACGACTTCTACCGAGCTCGTCTCCAGACACTTCAAGCTGTTGATGAACTCATCGAAGGTCTAGTGACCCGATTGTCCGACTATGGAATTCTTGACAACACATATTTCATATTCTCCACCGATAACGGCTATCACATCTCGCAACATCGTCTTGTCCCAGGAAAAGAATGTGGATTTGAAGAAGACATCAACATTCCTCTCATTATCCGTGGTCCTGGCGTTCCAGAAGGCGAAGATACAAACATTATTACGGCGCACATCGATCTTGCACCTACCATTCTGAAGATTGCAAATGGCGGTTGGCAAAGGGGGGATTTCGATGGCAGTGTTATTCCACTTGAATCTCGAGGATTAAAATCGGCTGAGGAGACGAGACAGGAACATGTGAATGTTGAATTTTGGGGGAAGTCGTTACCGGAGGGAATCAATAAGTTTTCTTTGGATGATGGCAAAATTGGTAAGCATCAGTTCTTCGCGTTGTAACATGTGGAGTATTAATATGTTTAGTGAATTATGGCATGAATAATACCTACAAAGCACTCCGTCTCATAAGCGATAGCTATAATCTATATTACTCCGTCTGGTGTACCAATGAACACGAGCTTTACGACCTCAAAGTATGTTCTCATGAGCCATCCTCAATCCCCCCCCCCCCCCCCCAAATTCTAACTTGTCAACTCAAAGACCGATCCCCACCAAATCAACAACATCTATCCACACACATCCAACAACAACAACA